>OX438781.1:9873374-10086311 GCA_949316455.1 Acleris holmiana | reverse complement strand
CGGTCCAAGAACGGCTAACTGTATGATTGGCATTAAGCCATGTCTCATCCAATAAAACCACATTCTGCCAATATTTTATTTGTTTTGCTTGGACTAAAAAAGTATACCTTGCCATCACAATATCGTACCTTTCCATTAATATTTTGCGTTTATTAGCCTTCGTGTATCGAAATCCAATTTCATTTAAAACTGTTCCTAAAAAACTTTTTTTGCCGAAAAACAAGCCGGCTTCTTTCAGGGATTCTACTAACTTCCTCCTCGTTGGATATTCTTTGCGTAAATAATAACCGTAGACATTATCTTCGAATAGCATCGGAATCAAAACTATCAATGCTCACAATTTATTTTGATCGTTTTTTTTTCCTATTTGGAGTCTGAAGAACATTATCTTGCCATTGTCATTGCCAGTGTCACCATATTTTTCTTTACTTATCCTGTAGCCCTAGCCAAGATGCAAACGCTTCTAACGTTTTTCTTTTCTATCGCTCAAAAGGTATGGGATGACATTCTCGTGCGTTTCGATAAACCGCGTGGTCGACTGTCATCCCATACATTTTGAACGATAGAAAAAAAAACGTTAGGAGCGTTTGCATCTTGGCTAGGGCCCCTGATGACAGTTCGCTTTCTAATATCGAATGCATCAGCTACACGATCAAGCACTTGTGTCAATGGTAACAATGGCCCGCTATTTTGAGCCTCACGTTCAAAATAATTACGTAGCCGAAGAACGAACTCACGCGTTTGACTGTTTAAAACAGTATTTTTCGTATGTTTGGGTATAGTGACAAGATCCTCATCAGTAGACCTCGTTATCTCAAGGCAGTGACATCAAAATAGGGAAACATATGGGTAAATAGCACAGTTTGATATTAATTGTAAGTAAAATCATTGTTTTTTCAAAAATTACAATCACATATTACAAGAACATAAATACGATCATACAATCACATTTACTATTTAAGTTTTTAACTTTCATTTCAACCCTTTCACTTAAACATTCACACATAAAGTTATAGTTCTATCTAATAATATTTCGAGATCATTTCGATATTTATAGGTATAGACCTCCTTGGTCAAGGGTGACCCCGCTAACTAAGACTTATTTATTTGCTATGGAAATTCATAATGACAAAGTACATCAATACTCACAGTATGTGAATTTACGGTTCGCGTGATTTTGATTTGTTATAATGGAAAAATTAAAGACAACCTTGTCTATTTTGATTATTTGATAAAAATTTAGAGTAAGCTGTTTTGTTAATAGTGAAATTTACGAATGATTCCAAAAAAATATGACATAACCATCTTAATTAAAAAAGACACAATGAGTTTGAAAGCGGCAAATCATATCCAGAGCAGTTTCATTTCATCATCATCATCATCATATCAGCCGAAAGACGTCCACTGCTGGACATAGGCCTCCCCCAAGGCTCTCCACTTAGACCGGTCCTGTGCCTTCCGCATCCATCGCGATCCCGCCATCCTTACGAGGTCGTCGCTCCATCTTGTTGGAGGCCTACCAACAGCTCGTCTCCCGGTCCGTGGACGCCACTCGAGAACTTTCTGGCCCCATCGGCCATCAGTTCTGCGAGCAATGTGACCCGCCCACTGCCACTTAAGTTTCGCTATTCTTCGGGCTATGTCGGTAACCTTAGTTCTACTGCGGATATCATCATTTCTGATTCTATCCCGCAGAGAAACCCCGAGCATAGCTCTCTCCATAGCCCTCTGAGTGACTCTGAGCTTTCTTATGGCAATTTCATTTGGACCTAACAAAATGTATGATATCGTCGTCTGTTTGTTATCAGATTCCCAATTGTACCAACGTGAAAAGGGTAGGTTCATTTTATTGTTTTTCAAATGTGCCATTTCTCTCATACTGCTAATAAACTTAAAATAAGTATAAAATATTTCCAATTGGCCACATACTCCCCTATTTTGACACTTGTGACATTTCACTGCTCTGAGATAACGAGGTGTACCCATCAGAAGCGTAAACGGAGGTAAGACGAGGGCGAAGTGGAGACAGGGCACGAAGAGGATCTGAAGAGCTGCAGCGGTAATGAGATCTGGTTCCTGTGTAAGTGGAGGGGGAGGACGGCAGGTATGTGGAAACGCAGATAGCGGGATCACTGTTAGTTTGTGAGTAATAAGCAGACAGGCCAACTCGCCTTAACAGTTATGCCAACTTGACTCAAAGGGTTAGGCTAACTCGTAGTAATATCAGTTAGTTTACTTTCAATGTTTACTTCTTGAAGCTGTAGTAGGAATAACCGTGTATTTTAGATGTATGGGCTTTTATAGTCTCCAGGGCGACGATGCGAAATTTTCATAATCATTTGAATATGGAAACGTTTTATTGTGTGCCAATAGAGTTTGTGGATCAAACTCTCGAAATAAACTTTATGGCAAAAAAAAGATGACATGGTCAGAAATTTGAAATATTGAGTCAAAATGTACAATATGTGAAATTATTGATAAATGAGTGAATAAATAATCATAAAACCACTGTAATTCAGAACTAGAACGCGAGTTTGCCAGCGGCGGTAACGTGAAAGTGTAGTGACTTGATTGTCATACGTTATTGAACCAGTCAGCGGTCCTTTGTTATCAATGTTATCATCACGCGAATTGTTTTATTGAGATGTTTTTTGTTAGTTATAATTAAAACTATGAACCCTAGAGTGCGAGCAAATAAAAACAACCTCAATATGAAGCTAGTTACGAAATGCGTTTCGGTAAATTATAGCCCCAGCAGTATATCACTATTCCGGTACCTACAGCAATGAAGTTTGACATCTGTTTCTTTGTACTTGCTGTCAATATTTAGGGATCTTCATGAGCAAACAAACGTCAAAGGTGCCATCACTCGATGTTTCTACTTTAGCCAAATCAAGCCAAAATAAAGTAGGTAGTCTCACTTTGGCGTCAAATCAGTGTCAAAATTCTTTTTTGCAAACACTCTTTGATGTAAAGATCGGTAGTCATCGTGGAAATAGTTATGAACGCGAACGAACGTACGTAGGTGACGTAGGTCTTGAATAATGCACTGTTCATTTTTGGTTAAAACCGTGTCGTATAACTTTCGAAGACGGTGTTTAAGATTTGGCTTCCGTTGCTTTCGATAAGTTACCAAGTCGCGTCGATACGCTTCTTGGTCCTCTGAACCATTCCAACAGAAGTTCTGAACTTTTTAGGTCTTCCCAGTAGGTACTTTTTAATGGCATTTTAAACCGCAGAACGACTCACCTTCTCGATTTTTGCGAACTTTCTTATGGACATACTCTTTTCTCGTGAGTATTTGTCCATGATTCGTTTTTGTTGCTCGGGTGTTAGTTAGGCCTCTCATTTTTTAAAATCAAAAGTAATCCGAAAAAAACCTTATTAATTGAGTTTAATACCGTAGCATCTATGATATAATTTGACATTTATATTTAAAAAAAAAAAACAAACAAGAATGGCAGCCAGCTACAGTTGTCATTATACTTTTCGATACAGTCTTTAGGAGTAAAATCCGCAGCATTGCAGCATCGTGTTCACATGGGCAAGGGTGTACGACCAGCGACTGCAGGCGGCGGCCTTTTAGTCTGGACAAAAACTTGAAAAAGCTTCCGTTATGTGTCTGGAAGCAAAACATATATTTTTTTCTTCCTAATAATCCGACCTCGCTGAATCAATAAATGCCGGTTGCCAACCGTTCCCCTCCCCCCTTCACCCCTTTTACTCTTCCAAAGTGTTCCTTGCCGAGTTTTTTTTTTATTTTACAGAAACCTGTTTAAGATAGAAAGTTCTCTTTTTCAAATTCTGGTATAGTCTATTTTGACATTATGCATCGCTATGAACTGTCTAAGACTTTTACAGTCACACAAATGTGTGTGTGAACGGCGCTGAACGCGTTGAGATTGATAAAAATGTGCCATATGTGTCCCAGGCTTCTAAATTGGTAACGTTGCAAGTTTTTTAGCTATAAAATTAACCTACCTACGTAATATCAAGTTTGTGTCGAGATTTAAGCTCTTGCGGTAAAATCTTAAGTACAACTCCCCGTCGAGAAAAAAATGGTGCGTACAAACAGTACTAATTAGTAGGGATACTCACACTCGCTGCACTGTAGGATGATGCCTGTGACAGCCAGCCGTATTTCGTAATTTCAATCACTACTGACAAGCGATGTGTTGTGAAAATAGGCGATTATTTATTTAAATTCATGAACGGCGTCGCTTGTTAGGTTTGTACCAATGTCGTATTTATGTGACGTGAAAAAAAACAAGCGTAATACGCGTTTAAATGAGCTGTCACAGGCCTATACAGCGCAGCCAGTGTAGTTGTTAAAATTTTTAATGAAGAACCAGTTTTTCGTTTCTTTTGTGCTTACCATGGAGTAACTTTCGCGAGTTTATTTTTGAAAAATTCCGTATTGTTTAGAATATCTACTTGCACATAATATTGAAATTCCTTTACTAATTAAGTAGCTCCTACAGTCACATTATAAGTTGTAGCCGACCAAGTTCAGGTCATCGCACATTACAGCGCCCCGGCACCAGAGCAGCACCGCCCGGACCATGGCCTCGTTTCCTCCTCTTTCGACCTTTAAGTGGTATTGACTATGACGTCTTTGGTTGGCTATGACGTCGTGTCCTCTTTTTAAACCTGGCTTGTCAAAATTTACGGGTTCACTCCAAATTATGTATACAAGTTTTACACATTCATCATGTTCCACCTTCTGTCAAGAAAAAAAAAATTGTAGAAATTAATGCATAAAGCTATAGAATGTGTCTACCTTACTGGCTAACTAACTAGTAAGTTACTATGTATACTAATGTATAAAGTCGTTTTTATTTACGTATAGTCTTAATGCATGCTTATGCGATTTTGATGACAACACTAATAATTTACCAACAAGTCGTTTTAGAGTTGTTGGTATTTCTGTAGCTCTGCCTACCCCACTCTGGGAATAAAGGCGTGATATTATGTATGTATGTATGTACTAATAATTTCTACCATTAAACTGCTCTCAAGATGAAGACGGAAGGGGCCATAGGAACTCCTCAGTACAAGTTAGAGTGCGCGGCGTAGGTGCAGTTGATTCTGTTTACTTATGCAGCGTCATCCTAATTATCCTACCAATTCTACTCTTACTATTTTTTTTTAATAATCTATCCGCCCTTACTAATATTATAAATGCTAAAGTAACTCTGCTTGTCTGTTACGCTTTCACGCCTAAACCGTTAAATCGATTTCGATGAGATTTGGTATGGAGGTAGATAAATTAAATCCCGACCAAGGACATAGGGTTTTTACCCGCGATTAACGACTTCGACGCGGACGGAGTCGCAGGCAACTGCTGGTATAATTATCATTGTAAAAGCACGTTTTTGTTCGAATCACGCGTGAACAGTAAAACATCGTCGAATTATTGGAATACCGTTAAATATTCCAACCTCGACATGAACATCAGCTGTATTTACTTTGGTTAATTAATGAATTACACGTAACAGAAAATGATTAAAATAAACAAATGATTCAATAACGCGTGGGTGATATTTTTTCATCACAGATTTCTTTAATTTGTCTTAAAGTGAAACTTTCTTCATACAGGGTTATACGGAACCATTCATGTGCGAGTGACACTCGCACTTGTCTGTTTTACAAGCTTTTATTTAACTTGCTTAGGGCCTGTTGTTTGATCAGTAGTTAAATTAACTAATTATTTAAAAACGTAACTAATGGTTAAAACTAAACGAAATATGTAAACTGGCGGCGGCTGTAGCTGTGTGTAATCTGCCGGGTTAGAATAGTGCCACTCCATGTCTTCCAGTGGATGTCGTAAGAGGCGACTACGTCTCAAGAGGGAATAAAGGCTTGTAGTACTGTTAGGCGATGGGTTTGCTACCTGTCACTAATACACTGGTAAATACTTGTGCAAAATTTTGTTACAGAATCATCAAATTAAGTCTTTTTGGAGTTGTTGGTATTTCTGTAGCTCTGCCTACCCCACTCTGGGAATGAAGGCGTGATGTTATGTGTATGTGTGTGTCATTATAAGACCTGTTTCACAATCGACAAGTAGATTTATCTTTCAACTAACGACAGCCCTCATTTTGTCTATTTTCAAGTGTAAGAAAGGGAAAGGGCTAAGTACATTTATTTGTCAGATATTCATTACTTGTCGATTAAAAAACACGTGGTACCTAAGTCAATCTGAGATTAGGATCTAAATATCACAGTATTATGAAATTCAGTTATTTGGAACCTACTCATTGACTTGACATTTTGAGACGGACATTTTGCCGTTGAGATGATCTGGATTCAAATAATTCTATGATTCATTGAATGAGTAAATATGGTTTAAAGATTACGAAATTCAGTCGTCGTGACACCAACTCAAATGTCATATTGGTCGGTTTCATTAGTTTCATTACGTGTTAGTATCGTGTCAGGGTCATTATTTATAATTAGCAGTGAATTAGTATCTCAAATGTTTTAATAAAAGACTGCACAGATTGTCTTCCACGCATGATATAAAGGCTTCGACACACTGAATGCGTGTCAGGAGTAACGCAGATTAAACGCGAACCCGCGCGTGGTTGTTTATACATAGAACGCATTGTTCTCGGCACACTAAAAAAAAGACGCTGGCCTACATTTTAATTTAACTGATCACTGTTTGAAATCTCCGAAAGTTCCCTGTGAAAATAAAGAACCTTTACTTTCACTTGCTCGTTTTCACTGAAACCATGAAACCATGAAGTAAGAGGGTTGGTACGATTTGTTTACTTGAAAGAATAAAAACAATAAACTAGTATTTCTCAGCGAATGACAAATTTGTATCAATAATAATTTAGCTATCAACCTGTACACTCGTACGTTTGCTTGACAATTTATGAGGGAACTAATGAGGTAGGTTTGGGGCGGGCTACTACTATTTAACTTGACAGTACAGGCGTCCAAATCGTAAGCAATACGATTGAAATAGAGGGAAAAACCAACTAAAATAGAACCCTTGCTAGTTTTTTGTTCTTAAATTTGCTGACAATATCAGTCAAGTTTCGTTTCTTGCTGGAATCATCTTAAGCTATGATATTCCATGACTACACAAACATAACAACGTAACATTTAAAGATAGGCATAAAATAATAATAAACCACGACGCCTTTTATGCGTCCGCTCAAAGTTACTAGTCCCTTTAACGCACGTAACTTCAGAGCCCTTAGTGTAAGTGGCTAATTCATAAAAACGTCTCAAATACGTTTGCGTTGCTCGTATAAATATCATGGACGAAACGTGTTCGAGACGGTTTGTCGCGTGAACAGCATCTTAGTACACTTAAGGCTCTGGTGTCAATCGAGATGAACTTTACAACGAGCGAGATGTTACAAAAACAAAATGTGTAGTTGATATTTTATCTTGAATGAGAATCACATCAAGTGGCTCGTAAATCGGTGAGCTGGATGGAGTATGAGTGTGTTATGTATTACGTAGTAAGCAAATGAAAAACCGTCCGAGTGCGAGTAGGACTCGCGCACGAAGGGTTCCGTACCATGATCACAACATAACACACTTTATTACCTTTTTTAGTTTCACTGTCTGTGGTTACAGACAAATCTTGCAAAAACGGCAAAAACTCACGTTTGTTGTAAAAAAATATTTTATTTTGTTTTTGTATTTACATCTGTAAAAATTTCAACCGTCTGGCTATCACGGATCATGAGATACAGCCTTGTGACAAAGAGACTGACAGACAGACAGACAGATGGACAGTGAGGTCTTAGCAATTGGGTCTTGTTTTTACCTTTCGGGTACGGAACCATAGAAAAAGCCATTTTGCCCGATCGAGCGTAATGAGCTAATGAGATGAAAAGCCCGTGGGTAGACTTTGCCTGCAGTTACATTACAAAACATATTTAAGTATACAGAGTAAATTACTTTCATGGTACTTTACTTGTCATGCAACTGTGTCGTGCATTTGTAAAATATTTACTGCCCTTTTTTACACTGTTTGGGTTACTTGGTCTTAATTAGTTTTTTAAAAACACAGTTAAGTATTTTGTTTCTTAAGTTCGTGGTTTATTAGCCGAATAAATGATCCTATTGCTGTTTATTTATTTCGTCAAGAGCTGGAGTAATGAGTAGGTAATCGGTTTAGCGCTTGGGAAAATGGCCACATATTTTATGTCATGGAGAAGCTTTTTGAAAAGCTAGTGAAGTCCTGCGCATTTACGTGTAAATTTATCCTAACGCAAGACCCCTGGCAAACCCCCGCATCATAACCAGAGCGTATCAAAACTGCGGTCTGAGGAATAAGTTAATGTTACTTTGTCTCAATTTTATTGTGATGCAAAATTTATTTCTTTAAACCGAATGTCGTTTAATTTAATCGAGTTTTAAAAAATGAGTTTATTAAGGCTGTACGAGTATGTATAAGATTCTAAAATGGTCTAGTAAAGAATCAAAAGTGGCAAATCATTTTTCAAAATGACTTACCTACCTGGGAATGTAATTTCTTTTCTCATCCCGCCATTGAGATATTCTCCGAACATAAGAGATAGATAAGAGTTATTTGTGCAAGAGAGCAAAGTTGGTTTTTAACACAGTTGCTCAAAAAGTGGTACTTTTTGTAGCTGTATATCGTGCGGAAAGTGGGATATTACGCACTAGTGCGTTAAAGTTTTCTATTTTTTTTAAATATAATTTTGTTTCAACTTCCAAGCCGTGCATCTAACCAAAGAGTTTGCATGATCAACCACTTTTTGATTTCGTCATTTAGCTTTGAGACTATACATAGGTAATATAATTTAAAATATTAAAATGAAATACATACATACATAAAATGTATGTAGGTAATATTAAAAAAAAAACAGCTCTCATCAAGATGGCTGAATCTGAATTAGTATTACGAATGATTAGATAGTTGCGTATTAAGGTGAATTCACATTACACCATGCAGAAACCGGGCACAGCCCAGTACGGCGTAATGTGAATCCACCTTTATGCATTACCGCTGGTTAATAGAGAATTATACTTTTTATTTTTTAAATATAGGTAATTAATTAAATTACTGTGACTTTTTTTTTGGCTGAATGGTCACAACCGTTGCCATTTCATAAAGTCTGTGTCAATTAAAAGTAAAATTGTCTCTTGTAATAGTTTTATTTACTGATTTATTTTGTTTCATTGATATTTTTTCGCAAATGTATTAAAAAACGTCGTTTGATACACGTGCGGAACTGTCATTTTAACTCGTCCCGAGTCTTGTCCCTCGCTTGCGGCTCGGGCCAAGATACTTCGGGACTCGTGTAAAATGACATACTTTCCGCACTTGTATCAAAATGTACTATTTTGCTGCAAAACAAAGATTCTGTTGCACATACTACTTTTCACCGCAGCAGCGGGAAAATATTACCTTAAGGTAAAAAAGACCACATGGTGAACATTAAACGCCATCACCCCGCCGCCCGCATGGTGCCACACCACGACCACCTTTACACATTGTGAAAATTAATTAAAATGTTACTTTTCACTTCTTATGCTTTTAAAGTCCTTCTCTATGCTGGGTATAGACTGCATAAAATAACATTTTATTTGACAACCAAGCCCTACTACAGCCAGACAGACAGACGAGGTGACTGCTCTAAGTAAACTTGTTATTAAAAGCAAGCATTATTTACAGAAACATTAGAAAATCAACGTATGACTTGGCAGTACTGTGTACCTAAGTTAAAAATCTCATGCACAACATTTAACAAAAAAAAGAAAGAAACAGTGGCGGGAAACAGGTTTTTGTCTCGTTTGGGCCTATTAATTAGTTGTTTTCTTTGCAAAATTTGTTGTGTTACGGAATTTAATTAAAATGTCGTCAAGTGAAGAGGAAATAATGCTCACACCTAATGGACTAATGGAAAAAATGCAACAATCTTTGCTGCCTTAATTCCAAGAAAAAGTTCGCCTGCTGGCTCGGATGGATAGGTACCATAAGTCTTGGATAAAATGGTTGGTTTTATGCCCTTCTTGTACAATCTCCTATAATTGTCTCACGCTCGCTCACGCTCGTAGCAAAATCGACTTTTGCTCTCTGTTTTTAAACAGCAAAACCACCCTTTTTGAGGTGCTGTGATGAAAAAAAAAATCAAACACGCGTCGCGCCACCACTTCGAGATACGAGTACCAAAAAGAAACGGTACCGTTAGCAGTTTGGATGCGCTCCTCCCACGATTACAGACTGGTAGGTTTTAGTAGACTGAAAATAAAATTACATACATACATACATAACATCACGCCTTCATTCACAGAGTGGGGTAGGCAGAGCTACAGAAATACCAACTCTAAAAAGACATGTTAATAATTTTGTAACCACATTTTGCAAAAGTAGGCTGAGATGTTTACTAGTGTATTAGTGACAGGTTGCAAGCCCATTGCCTAACAATACTAGAAGCCCTTATTCCCTTAGTCGCCTCTTACGACATCCACGGGAAGACATGGAGTGGCACTATTCTAACCCGGTGAACACACCGAAAAATAAAATTAACCTGGTAGAATAGAGGCCAACTTGTTTGCTTGAATCACAGCAGTAGAAATGACCTCAGATAATCGGCAGCATTGGAGCTACTTGTGTACTTACCCAAAAGTAGAAGAAGAGTGCCAACCTCTCGTACAGTCAAGGACTTTAATGCCGTTATGCCACTATAATTATTTTACCTTGTTCTTTCATGTGGTTTGACGCTGTCATTATGACAGGGTTCCATATTGGCATAACAATTAACGTCCTTGACTGTACCTACTTAATAACAGTCTCACAAATACAGTCACCTAATAAAATAAAGCAGCATACTTGAGCCTTGTCATGCTTGTCGTAGGCATTTGACGTTGAGCTAGAAACTTATTATGAAAAGGCTCCAAAGTGCTCAAGATTTTCGCTGTGGTAGCTGGCCTTATAAGTAGCTGCACACTTTAGTACCTTGTCGGTTTAAGACCTTCATAATATCAGTGCAGTAGTTTAAACATGACGTTAAAGTGACAAAGCACCAAGAGTGTAAAGCTACTTAAATGGCTAACCGTAGGTACTGTAATTTGAAGTAGAAAATAAATAAATCAGTACACAGTTAGCTACGGACCCGAAAAAGGGTCAAACTCAACAGCAAAGACAAGTTTCGGGAAAACAAATTGTTTGCCGCCATGTAATTAATGATTATTCTAAAATTTTATTAGACCGCCGCTTGCCACAAGATGCTACATGGTAAGAGCAGAGGAAAGACTGGTATGTTCGATATGTGCATTATTTACACCACACTAGATAGGCGACCTATTAAAAATGCATCCACATGCAGCACCGTACACACATTGGAGGGGCGTAGCTGTTATATCTTAAAACGGTTTTTATGTCTAACCGTCGACCGAGCGAGCGATAATTAAGGCCATAGATTGGTACCTACTTATTCTTTTTTAAGTTAAAAATCAATTCAAAATCAGTATTGATCGGTTCCATGAGTACCTAGAGGCTGTTATCTTAAACTGTGGTAAGTTTTATTGGCCAGGTGAATAATGTAACGTAACTGATTAATGAAACGCTTCGTACCTAAGTTTTTGCAATAATATCCTTTTAATGTTTAAGAATTGACAACACGGCGCGGCTCGGCTTTGTTAAATCATTTTTAACTAGGTAAGCAGGTACTTAGCGGATGCGCCCGGACGCCCTCTCACTCGCACCCTTTGAAATTTGGCGATAGATTGTAAACTTGTTTGTTTTTCATTTTTACTTTAAGTAAGTACTTAGTTAGTTACAATCGAGCGCGTCGACCCGCCGGTGGTGCAAAATCGAATGTTTGCATAATTCGGGAATACACTGACATGGTGCGAATTCAAATGAGTGTGGTGATAGTTAACTAAGAGCTTTAAACTACGTATCGGAAAAGATTCCCGAACCGGCGACTACCTGCCTTCACGAGCGACAATTTTAGGTGCTTACCTACCTACCAATGTGCAGCGTACATAATCAACATTGGTGAATTTAAACGTTCAAGTTTATGCAAATCGAGAGTGTGCAATAAACAATGTTAGTGAGCTTAAGACAACTGATAATATCAGCATTCGATTACTGTGCACTGTGCGAAGTGATGAGTATGTTTGTTTTGTCGCAAATGTGAGACAATTTGTACGGGCGTGCTTTGCTGTGCCATTAAAACAGAGGAGGAACTTCGAACACTCAAGGTACCTAATTTAAAACATAAGAAGCTTCATCGGTGTGATTAGGTTGATTTTACAATCGTTTACATAACTTTAAGAGTTTTTTTTTTAAATAAGTAGTTTAGAATCGTTTGTGCTATTCTATTACACTGTAATCGGTGTTTTTGACGGTCCTAAGCCCGATAAGTAGGTATGTACCTAACTGCCACTATCTTTATCTAAGTGGAAACAACGCTTGTTTATTTGAATTTACAAATTATGCGTTAAGGACTTTAATTGTTAGACACTATGGAACCCTGTCATAAAGACGGCGTTAATAGTTAATTTTAGCTTTCTTTAATCTGGTTAACGCCGTCATTATGACTGGGTTCCATAGTGGCATACCAATTAAAGTCCTTGACTGTACCTCGCCATAATCCACCGGTAACCGAATAAATGAAGTAAGCAGGTGAATAGGTGTGACAAAAATACCTACCTGCCTGGAATGTTATTATTTAAAACCAATCACTTTTCAATTCGTTATCGAACTAATAACAGGTAAACTAAACTTACCTACTGCCGAACCTTGTGCTTCGGCCGCACGCACTGTTGCGAAAAATGTTATAAATGCTTCGACTGGACTAGGTAGGTTGGTAGGTATTTACTTTCGGGCGGCGCGGCGGTTAATAGCTCTGCAATTAATTACCTACTTAATTAAATTCCTACTAATATTCAAACCGCCGATAGATTTAAACTTTGAATCTGAACTTGGTACCTACCTAGTCTTATTTTTCGCGAGGCTGTGCGTGTGCGTAGGCACCTACCTGTAGGTGTGCGCAATGCGTTTTTGTTTTCTTACTGATTTCCTTCGCTGAGTGTTTGTTTATGAGTCTGTTCTTTCGTGTGTTATTGTGCGTGTGCTAGTGTTTCTGTCTTGTGATTTGTGCCAACTCGTTGGATAAACTTTGATGAACTTTATGAGTAACCTACAATAAAAACGTGTTTTTATGAATTAATTTAATTATTCAACTGTTTATTCTACGCATGAACAATACTTAAATAACACTGGCCAGCAGCTTAAATAAGTAAATTACCTACCTAACTACCCACTTGTTTACCATTACAGTCAAAAATAATGCACCTACCTACCTACCTTACTACTACCAAATAAAAAGTTAAAGAAGTTGACGGACGGTAATCCATCATTAAATTAAATTAGGTAGGTAGGTACGGTATTTAACGTTATTAGATTTGAGAGAGATTGTTTGCTAATAACGCTAAACTTTAGACAAAAGGAGTTTGGATGATGGTTAGTTGCTGCCACGTAAGTTTGTAAACATCAATTTCTTTTATTTATTTTAGTTAGGTACCTAGGTACCTAGAACTTTGCTTATAAGGTCATCATAACATACACCTAGGTAACTGTAAAGTTTAACACTAAATACAGTAGGTAGGTGCCTTCATAACCCATAACCACGAGCATGTTAAACACTCAATGCCGATACCTCTTATCATCAGGTACTTAAAAAAAATAAGAAGTAGATAGGTAGGCAAGTTAATTAATTTTAAAAAACCTTGTTACCATTGATGTCGTTTAATAAGTAGACACTGAAGGCAGTAGGTAATTGTTGATTATTTTAAACAGGGAGAGATTATTTCTACGTTATGTAGGGAATCACGCGCGCGGACACGTGACCGCGGGTGAATGAACCGACCGACGCCGGCGGCGATCGACGAGTGAGGCGGCCGGCGCGGCCGCGCCCGCTCCCATTGATAAACGTACTATAACTACCTATCGCGTTGCTTTTGCGTACTAGAAGTGACGGTTTCATTGCGCGCTGAGTTTTGTTTGAAAAAGTCAAAATTTAACCTTACGTTTCCGCAAAAAAATTCCAACGGATTTCAGTTCAGTATAATGGTCTGAAACCACAGTTTCAGTTTTCGTTGGACCGTCCCTTACACCCTGTATAAGTATTTATTTCCCTATATAAGTATGTTTCTCGTTGTCTAGTACAAGCCTTTTGTTGTTTGGACTAGGTCAATTTGTGTGAGATTGTCCCTGTTTTTTATTATTATTATTTTTATACAAACTTTTTTAAAACGGAGCCCGTTGACGCCAACTCGAATAGGAGACCAAAACTGACTTAAGGTCGCGAAACGAGCAAAATTAATTGACAAGCCGAGAAGTTGCAGTCAATCTGGCAGGCCGCCTAATAGTACAAAATCGATAGAACGCCCTCATTAAACGATTTATGCCTGCCGGCGATATTCATACGGGCAACTTTAAAACTGTTGCTCACCACTACACATCAGTTTTCAAACGACAGTTTAAATCAACCGACCGCCATTTGACGACGATCGCTAGGCTGCCTATATAATATAGTGTATAGCGTATTTGGTCGTAAGGCGTAGGTCTATCAGGCCGGTATCGGCCGACAGACTGGTAGTGTATATTGCCCTTTAGAATTAAATTGTTATATAAGTCTCTTTAAAAGGTAATATCTGAAAAGTGGCACCAGAAGTTTAAGTGATCCCAATACGTTGCCCGTATGGAATTTGGTAAATGCCCTAATGGACATAATTTACATAAAGGTATTTTAAGTAGAGCAAATATAACTAGGGCGCTCTCTGTTTGCTATTCATATTTGAATGACGTATTTAAAGACACCTCCCGCTATTTTTTCTTTATTTTTTTAGTTTTTTTTTATTTATTTATCAATTATACATTTTTACAAAGAAATTGCTTAAAAAACAGCGGACGGAAACCATATGCTGTTTATTTGTCGCTGCCATCGCTCAGTACTTATTCTAATAAACTTATTTATTTTTAAAGTAAAGAATCTAGACTGCTTGCCACTTTTTATGACCAACCTGCAAATACATTTTACATTGAAGCGGATAAAATTAAAATGTTGTGTGCTTACCTAAAGTGCATATTGGTCCGCCGAGCGCGACTGACGCCGCGGCTCGAGTGTGGCATGCGCCGCACGCCGCCGTGCCGGATGCCACTCGGCTCATCGTGCACAGCCGTTAAGGAACAATATAACTAATATGGTAGCCAAAACACACATCTAAAGGTGGGTACAAATTAGAGCAACCTCGGGTTGAGGCACGCACGGCTCACCTATTTTGCACAAATTCGTACGCGCTCACGCGCGCTGTGCGCGAGCAGCGGGCGACCGGCGTGCGGCGAGCGGCTCGGTGTGCGTGCCTCGCGTAATTTGGACGTGTATTGAACGTGTAACTTGTCTGTGGGTGACGCGCGTATAAATTTGAGTTGCGGAGCCGCTCCACCACCGGTGAATTATGATAAACGCAGCGGGGGCTGACATAGTGTCAGACTTGACTGAATTGTTGATTGTACGAAATAACTAAAAAGTTGAAAAAACATGCATCTAAGAGCCGCTCGTGTACTAGAATAAATATTAATAATAGCAATAGCATTCCTTTGTGGGGGCTAATATTTTCAAGTCGCTGAGCCAGTGTAGTAAGTAAGTACATATTAAAAAGGATATCAAAAAAGAGATAAGATCTCTAGGTCCGGTTCGATGCTCGAGAGTGAGATGACCGGCGAAGTCATCTGTCACGAAGTTTGGTTCTCCGCCAGGCATTGACGCACATACTGGACAAACCACCTGGAATCATAAATTACTCATTCATTGTATTGGTCGTGTTACACGAATAGATAGGTGAGTGAAAATATGAAGTGCAAAATAAATTCAATTTTTCGAATTGTTCAAGCATAAAGGATCGACTATACCGATGCTCAAAATACGCTGACATACGTAACTTATGTGTCACGTTTTTAAAGCATACCGTCCACACCGGTGGTAAAAATACGCCAACAGTCAACGCACTAACGTGACTTAATTGGTGTGAAACTTTTGTTTTAAAAACTCGTCTTTGCGTTTACAATGCGTCAGAGTATTTTGCGTGTGGTCGATCCTAATAGGTGACATAAATTTAGTTCATTTGTGTCAGTTCTTGTGAAGCGACTTATAATTTAACAACGCACCGAGGCACTATGGCCCAAAAGTCCGATCTAGCTGGACAAAAACGATCACCGCATTTCTACAAAAGTACTAGTTAAAACGATAGCATATACTCCCGAGGTCACAATTCCGTTGATAACTTTATGTAAGTACCCTCCAATAATGCAATATTATCATTGAAGTGCCATTACGAGCGTTGTCGTGATTATTAAAGTGAGTCACTTTCCGTATTCAGTTGTATGTATTTCTAACTAGTTTTAAGATAAGTTCCTAATTTTTTTAATCATGGATCGTGAAGTTAATGGTAAGTACTATGTTTTGTAAATATTACAATTGTAAACAAAGTCGCTTTTGCTGAGAAAAATACTGATGAACACAATCTATATGACATTTTTAGTGCTTATTTCAACTTTATTAGACCAGAAACTACCTGTAATTTCATGTCCCATAGCTGTATTTTTTTTATGTCATAGTCTCATTCATATAGTATTGGCTTATGTAAATTTGAGACTGCGGACGGCTGCGGAACCGCGTCATATTTATAGTTAAGCTAAAGCTAAGTTTTTCTTTCAGAAAACGTAATTACTATACCGAGGAGAGTTTTTTATCATAATTGGGTTAAATACCCAAAAAACGAAAAAAAACTTCGTTTGTTTGAATTAATTTCGACGAAATTACATTCCAATGAAGTTACGGAGGAGTCCATACGAAATATCAAAATTAACATTTCCCGAATTTGTCAACATCTGGATAAAAAGTGGCTGGCTTGCGGAAGAACGACAAACCGTTTTGAGACAACGTCGGCGGGTATTGACTGGCTGAATGGTGAAGATTTAAGATTTGCCGTTATATATTACCTACAGCCATCTACTTCACAATTAGAAAATAAGCCTGCTCCGGGTCCTGGGCGCCCAAAGATCGAGTTTGACCAAGCGTCGCTCAAAACTAAACGTAGACGAGTGGACGACTTGATTCAGTCCCGTAGCACAGACGAATTGGCTGTGGCTGCCCAGATATCTAATAGATTAGCAGGTAATCGTGATGTAGCGGATGTTATAAAATGTGTAACTGAAATCCCTCAAAAAGCTAGTGACATAAAAAAACAAATATCTACTCCCATCACGCAACGCTGTCTATCGAGTGACGAAGCATTGGCATATTATGTCGATGCTAAATGTTCCCGCCACACTTACCAACAGACTCGAAAATGGGCATTAAAAGCTGGTCACAACGTATATCCGTCTTATCATAATGTAATGAAAGCAAAAAATAATTGTTATATTCCAGATGAGTACATTTCAGTCAGCGAAACGCTAGTAGAAGTTAAACTTCAAGCTATTTTAAATAAAACTGTAGAACGCCTTCTGTTGGCTCAAACTGAAGTTTTAGAAAATGTATCCAGCTCAACATTTATACTAATTAGCAAGTGGGGCTGCGATGGGAGTTCGGGATACAGCACCTATAAACAAAAATTCACTAATCCCAGCGACACTGACGAATTTTTGTTCACTTTTTCGTTCGTGCCTCTTCGTTTACATGATGGTGATAATGTCATTGTTTGGCAGAATCCTAGACCCTCGTCCACCATGTATTGTCGTCCGTTAAAGTTTATTTTCTCAAAAGAAAACACGGAACTTACAGTTATTGAAACTAATAAGATCTTAGAGGAAATAAATCAATTAGTTCCGACAGTATTTGAAATAAACGGAAGAAAAATTTCGGTTAAACATGATTTGTTGCTAACCATGATCGACGGAAAAGTATGTAATGCAATAACCGAAACATCCTCATCACTTAGGTGTTACCTTTGCGGATTAACAGCAAAAAATTTGAACGATGAGAATAGGGAGTATACCATTGTTGACCCAGATAAACTTGGTTTTGGATTGTCTAGTCTCCACGCTTTGATGAGATGCTTCGAATGCTTGTTACATATTAGTTATCGCCTTGACATTAAAGCATGGCAAGCACGAGGACAAGACAAACAAAATTCTGTTCAGCAGAGATCGAATGAAATTAAAACGTTATTTAAAGAGAAATTAGGACTCATTATAGATAAACCAAAACCTGGCTACGGGTCAACAAATGACGGCAATACTGCCCGAAGGTTTTTTCAGAACCCTCAATTGAGTGCAGAGATTACTGGCCTAAATGAAGACATAATAAAAAACTTCAGCTTTTTGCTAAGAGCACTAACGTCAGGGTATTATATTGACTTGGATGCGTTTGAAAAACTAGCTCGTGAAACAAGATCACTATATTTACAAAATTATTCATGGTACTATATGCCTCCAACTGTGCACAAGATCTTGGTGCACAGCAAAGACATTATCAAGCATTTTTTATTGCCCATTGGGCAGCTTTCAGAAGAAGCACAAGAGGCCCGGAATAAAGATTGCCGGCGATTTCGACAACACCATTCTCGTAGATGTTCTCGTGTTTCTACAAACAGCGATATGTTATCGATGTTAATAATAACATCAGATCCTTTGATCAATAGTCTAAGAGAGATCCCAAAAAAAAATAAGGGGACATTTCCTCCAGAAGTTTTGGCATTGCTAATAGCTCCCAATGTGAATAAGGTTGTTTCTTCAATACCAAATACTGTTGACTCACAGCTCGATCAGCAGTGATGATGACGAAAATAGCGAAGACGAATAACATACAAAAAAGTTACTTTGCTATTAGAAATTGCGTTTTTATATGAATTATGTTTAAAATTACAAGCTATTTCATGAGTAAATAGAAATTGGGGTAGTTGTTAACTGAATTATGCCATAAGTTACGTATATGAAAAAGACGGGTAGATGAATAACTCATTACGTGTATTTGTCAGCAGTTAGAGGCCGGTTTGGTAGCTTCTTAACTGTTAAAGTAAATTGTTTTTGTTAAGAAACGTTCAATAAAAATGTCTGCTGACGACAGATCTCCTCCATCTTCACCGAGTATTTTAGTGAAAAGCTTTTTTCGTGATAAAAAGAGGAAGTTATCAATATGTGAAAAAACAAAACCTAAATGCTCATCATCAACGGTGAATTTAAATAAGGAAGTGCAAGTGCGACACGAAGATATTCTTGACTGTACAATATATAAAAGAAATAGAAAGAATTATTCCGATGTACGAGGTCAGTCCAGTCTTTTAAAAAATGTTCATTTTTGCTCTGAAAACCAACCCGAAGATCCAAGAAACGTAGAGTTCGCAAAATTATTAGTTTTTGAGCTGGACCGTGGTCCAGAGCAAAAACGTACGATGGCTTATTCTAAAATACTTGAACTGGTGAGAGAAATACGCGGTGAAGATAGTTTGGGAAATGTCAGTTTACCCAGTTTCGATGACTCTGACGAAGAAGAGTAGATAAATTGGGTTGTTCTGTGTATTTATAACATTCATAATTAAACTTTGTATTAATAAAACATGTATTTTTATCTGTGCTAATCCTTACTTTTTTAGGTGACAGTGACAATTGTAATAAATTAATATGCTTTTTTCTTTGAAAATAAAACCAATTATAACTGACCTCTTCTGCCTTAGTAGTTCTTCTTACACAAAGGTCAAGATACACTGGAGATTTAATTTTCACGTTAATAATAGAGAGAAAAAAGGCCATATAATAATAATTTGCTTAATTTAGGCAAATCATAAATAAACAAGTCCCTTGGAACTCATTAAGAGTATAATAGAAATATGTCCAGCTAGGTCATGCTTTTGGACCATAGTGCGAGGGTCCATTGGCGCCCTCATTACTGTTGATTGTGTTCTCTAATAAACTAAGGTATTATCTTGAAATCAAAGGGTGGTTTTTTTGTTGCAAAAAAAACCACCCCATACATTCATATATTTTTTTATATAACTAGCGACCCGCCAGCGGCTTCGCCCGATGCAATTTATTTTTTTGTTTCTTTCATGTTACTTAGGGTTATGAAAAATAGATAGTAGCCGATTCTCAGACCTACTGAATATGCATATAAAATTTCATAAAAATCGGTCAAGCCGTTTCGGAGGAGTATGGTAACTAACACTGTGACACGAGAATTTTATATATTAGATAACTAATAAAACTGCTTTAATCTTTTTTAACGTGGTAAAAAAATAAAGTAAATTCAAGGGCTTAGACTCCATACAAGGTGTCCTTGGTTATTTATTTTACTCATTAAAATTTAAATCAATGAGTTTATCAACCCCAAAACAAGCAGCAATATTTGACAGTAACACGACAATAAGGCTGTTTCCTGACTTGTCGGTATGCTTGCAGTAAAACACAGAACCCGCAAGAGTTTTTCCGCACTAGGCCACCAGTGGCATCTACCAATCAATTCTCAGCATTTACGCCACCAGTAAATTTTACTGCAAGCACACTGCCAAGTAAGGAAGTGCCCTAAGTGACCCGAGGGAAGACTCACAGCAACAGTTGTGTCGGCGTGCTCGGCAGTGACGTGCTCCATGAGCGCGGTGTCAGTGAAACCCATGCGGTTGCAGAACGGACACGTGTAGGCCTGCGGCTGCTCCAGCGCCAGGGCCTCGCCGCCATAGTACAGGTCTGAAACCATATCAAATAGGGATGTTGTATGAGAAAGAAAGGAGTGAACACTGAGGCGACGGGTGACAGAGATCAATGGCGGATCGACATAGACAGATCAAAAAGGTAAAAATCTATAATAATCTATATCTTGGCTCAAGGGCAAGGTCATGACCTCAACGACCTCCCTTTTAACACATTTAACCATTTAAAAAGCCACATATGATCACACATGGGGTGTTAAAAGGAAAAAGAATAATAAATTTGTTTTACCGTTTCTTAAAATTAGATAAGCTAAATCACTTATTTAATTAAATATGATTATAATGGTATGTAATTCTTTAGTAGCATAATTGAATGTGATACTGATAACATTCAAGACAGATTTATATTTGCCTGGCGTGTTGTGTCGTGACGAATCATGCTATTTAACCTTTAAAACAGAATGGCTCATTAGGTGTTGTTTACTTATTAAAATCACTATTATTTTAGTCCTATTTTAAAATGAATCATATTTAAAAAGTATCCTTGAGTGGTTTAAATGATTATGCAAATTATTGCTGTAGTTTAGTTCTTTTTTTTACCTTCAGTACCTAAATGGCACCATGCAATCTCTTAAAACACAGTCTCTTAAAATAAGTTACCGGGGAGAGTGAATTCCTTTGCCTTTAATATTTATTTGTCATTACTTTGCTCTAGTGGGTAGTAACCCTGTCTACAAAGCTTGTGGTCCAAGGTTCAAAACCCAGTAAGGGCGGATATATGTGTGATGAGTGTGCCTTGGATGTTTTCTATGCATATTTCAATACAAGAAAGTTAATATTTGTCTAGTACCCATAGTACAAGCCTAAAGTTTAGTCAAGAACTAGTTTCATTTGTGTGAGTTTGCCCTCTGATATTTATTTATTACATCAAAACAGAGCAGCAGTGATATTATGCCACTTCTTAATGAATTCAATAATAAAGTACCATTGGTACATGTTCAGTCTAGTAACACTAGATAAATGGCATTTTGAAAAGTTTCCAAATTATACTGCTGGGTTAAGCAATAAATAAAAAAAAAACAGGGGACAATCTCACACAAATTGCCCTAGATCCAAACTAAGCTCTACGCTGTATGGTCAAGGACTTTAATTGTTATGCCACTACGGAACTTGGTTAACCATTAATGTTAGCTTTCTTTCATGTGGTTTGATGCTGTCTTTATTATGGGGTTCCATAGTTGCAAAACAATCAAAGTCCTTGACTGTAATATGGGTGTAACATAAATAGAAAATGTGGCTAATACTAATACTCACACTCATCTCAATGATCTTTCTATCAAAGAAATAATATAATTGGTTTAAATCATGAATTAATTGAGGTCACAATTTTAGCCTCTTTTCACTTTGTCTTAGCTGAAAATCTCATGTTTGTATTAGAGAAATATGTATGTCAGTCAGATTAAGAATATCATATTGTTTCTGAAAGCTTTCTCAGAGATAGGCGGTCAATACACAGCAATATATTGTTAAGGCAACTTTAATTATAAGTTAAAGCAATACTTTTAGAGTTGATATTTATATAGCTCTGCCTACCCCACTCTGGGAATGAAGGTGTGATGGTATGTATGTAATGTAATTACAAGTTATGATTTGTTTACTAAACAAATAAGAGATATTTGTGACTATATCAGCATATATACTGTAATTCTATGGAACTTGCTAACTATGTAAACAAACAATGTATTGAAATTGACATCTAATGTCAATTTTAGTATGGCGGCTTGTTTACATAGTTAGCAAGTTCCATAGAATGACAATTTAGGACCTTAGGGCTAGGCTTATATTCTGAGATATTTGTTTAAAGCACAGTTTAGTTCTAATTTTATAAATACAGAGAACCCTATCAGACTTAATTTCCTATATACTGAAATTATGTACTATTGGTCTATTCTTTCCAACATATTTATTCTAAGTTTTTATGTGATTATTCTCCAATTCAAGATATTTTTACAAGTATTTGATGATTTAAGACGAGTGTATTAAGATGAAAACACTTGATTTTTCTCAAAATACCCATTACAAAATATATTTTTAAAGTTGCACTAATTAAATGTAATGTTACAAAAGCTAACTCAGCATTTTTATTTGCAACCAAAACACTCGCTGAACATTTTTTATATTCACTTCATCACTTTAAGACATTTCGTGCGAAACTAGGCCAAATTTGATGTTTGAAATGTTGCACTAGTTAACCAAGAGAGCTCACCAAAGTCAGTTCTTGAAAGAATACACTGCATGGGGTGTTCTGTTGTGTGTTGGTTTGTGGTAGCACCACTCTCATAACAGGCAGCGCATAAGTCGTAATCGATGCATATTAAACATTTGTACCGTCGTCCTCTGAAGTTATTTTTCAAACAAGAATCACAGCTGACTCCTGAAAACACACCACATACTTATTTAACAATAATCCTCGCTATCCTGTAGAACAACACGTAAAATAAGCATACAATAATGTTAACGAAAGCATCAAATATTTATAAAATGATTATACAAAACAATGCATAGAAAATCACAGTGACAAAAGCATCGAACAAATTTTGATTATCATTACACACCTTCATGGCGATTCATTTTCGCCAGAAAATGTCGGCGACACAATTGCTCCTTGGCACCAGGATTACTGTTATTCTATGAGGTATTTATATTACTAAACTAAAATAAGCTGTTCAACATATAATACACTAAAATACAAGATTTTGAACAAAAATTTCCAAGCAAACCTAACCCAACCAGGCCATAATGACGTCACATAAATCTAACTTTAGTGAGTGTTACCTAATTTAAAATAATTATAACCACAGAACTAAAAACCTAAAGTAAGCTGTACACCATAGTGCTTAATAACGAAGTTGGCAGCATGGCCATAATTTCTTTTGACAATACTATTTTCTATGATAGAAGTAGAAATCAGTCTATGGTTACAGATAGCTGTCAAACCAAACAAAACGAGCGATTGTAGGTAACGTTTTCAGATTATAATTTTTCTTGTTTGAAATTTTAAATTACCGTTGCGAGGATACTTTTTCTACGATTTGAGCTGTCATATCATTACATTACATTTCGTGTTACATATTCATTTGTAATCGTAAGATTGTCTTTATTTAGCTGCGTTTGGCGTTTTAGTCACAAAAAAGTTCATTTGCGCGGGAAGCCGGGTAGTGACCTTAAATATTTGTAATGAAAATTTAAGCAGTTATTAAATTTCTTGTTTAAAGACCCAAAGATGACTGATGCGTTGTGCCATTTGGTTGTGGACGGCAACGAGGTTTTGGAGATTAAACTAGGTACGTAACATAATAGCACCTTCACAACTTTATTTTGTACCTATTGTATGCGACAAGGTGGAACATAACCTTTGGTTGTTTGCAGTGCGGTCTCTGAACGATATCGCGGATGATGAAGCGAGTTTTGCGCCTGAGATGTGTCACCAAGTGTTTGGGGAAAACGAAAATATATTTGGCTATACTGATTTACGTATACGGTTGTACTACAGCGCTGCCAGCCTACAAACATACTTGGGCATTGAATACTCAGATAAGGTAAGCAGTTGAGTGAAAAGGGTTAAAAATATGTAAAATGACATATTTTGTTAACCTTATCTGGCTTTATCTGTCAGTTTCAGTACCAATTCGTAAACCAAATAACTAGAGAGGTGAGATAAATACGCAAATGTATCCTCTACATTAGAATCTATTAATCATTTCAGATTGAACCAAGTGTTTCCGATGGAATGAAAGCAGATGATATAGAAGGGGCCTTGAAGAAAATTCTAGCACCTGGTTTTGTTACTAATTTGGATCAGTTTGTCTCACTGTTAGAAAAAGACAATTCTTTTAGGCCTATGGGAAAAATGATACATTCCTTCACTACTTCCCCTCGTAAGTTGTTAAGATGGTACATTTAGAATCTATAACATAGTCAATCATGTTGCTTTTGATTTCGGGTGATGGGACCCCACAAACAAATCTATTTACATAATTTATAATCAAGTAAAAAAAAATCATAACAGTTTTTTTTATATTGTTATTGGTAATACTTTTATATTTCTGATGTACATATACATCTTTTCAAAATATGTGACTAGATGAATACAAGGTAAATGCTTTCCCTAAATAGGTATCTTCAGGCATTAATGATTTACCTACATTTTTGTGATTCTAATTCACAATACATAGAATGTATGTAAGTTATTTATTGCACATAAAACCAATTACAAGTATGTACTTACATAAACTAAAGATTAACATGTGCAATGGTGAAATTATGGATTTCTTCCATTTAATCGGACTATGATTGAAGAAACTATGGTTCCTGTACTGTTCCTAGGAAAGGAGCTTAAAACATATAATCTATCTCATCTGTTTGGTTTCTGATCTCAGGTGATGGTGGAGACAAGCACACTTTTGAGGTGTATTTCAGTGACACAGCCACTCCTGGTTTCTTGGCATTCCATGAGCGGCTACAGACCTTTCTGCTGTGGTACGTGGACGCAGCGTCCTTCATTGATGTGGATGATGACCAGTGGACATTTTTCACAGTGTGAGTGTTTGTGTTTTATTTATTTTTTTTGTTAAGGAGAAGGCACCCAAGCATTCGGGCCACCAGGTGATTGTTGCGTCATGATGTTCTGTGTTTGGAAGGTAATATAGATTCATTACTGTAAAAGGGTGTTGTGATTTCCTACATTGCCTTTGTAGTGAACAAAGCAGTAATCAATAAAATTTGGATGTTGACTATGCATGTAATGGGATCAGGGGCACACATTTATGTTTTTCTTTATGTAGTAGGAGGGTTTACCACCCTTAAGAAACAACTACACCATCCTTTTGTTAGGGTTCAATGGTAAAACTAACAACTATTGGGACATGTGAGAGAAACACTTGAAGTTGCATGCAAGTTGTGCTAGTGTGTCACATTTTTTTCTGCACGCAATCTTCTTGTCTAAATGTGTATGTATATTACAGGTTTGAGAAGTACGAGAGTAGCGAGGGCGGGGCGCGCTACGCCGTAGCGGGCTACGCGACGGTGTATCGCTACTACGCGTACCCAGCGCACGCGCGCCCGCGCGTCTCGCAGGCGCTTACACTGCCGCCTTTTCGCCGGCTCGGACTCTGCGCTTCTCTACTGAGGGTAAGCCACGCAGGAAATTTGCCGCAATAGTTCTTTAACCCTCTGCGACTGACGTGACGTCTATCAGACACCGCGAAAAAAAAATCGCTTTATAGCGTGAAATTGGTCTGTATCGCTCAGCAACCTCTCCTAAAGACTCGGGGCATTATAAACTAACCTATGTTAAAAACTCCAGATTTTTTTACCTTGTTCAAGTTAATGACATTTTTTTTTTATTTACACACATACATAACGTCACGCCTTCATTCCCAGAGTGGGGTAGGCAGAGCTACAGAAATACCAACAACTCTGAAAAGTCATGTTAATAATTCTGTAACCACATTTTGCACAAGTAGGCTGAGATGTTTACTAGTGTATTAGTGACAGGTTGCAAGCCCGTCGCCTAACAATAGAAGCCCATATACATGCTTATTATAAATTCCACATGAAAATTAAATAATCATGCTATGCTATACACTTAATAAACAATACTTATCATTGACCCATTAGTATTTTTTCTGTTTTATCAAAAATGACGTCTGACAGACTCCACCTCAGTAGAATGTTTCTAATAAAGTCACCACAGTTGCAGAGGGTTAACCTCCGACGCTAAAAGATTATAGTTTAATGTGTGTGGGTATCTATCAGTAGTTCCGGTTTTGGAGCAATATTTCCAAGTGTTAAATAGAATAGAATAACTTTGTTTCAGGCAACAACATATTTAAAATACCTTCATAAAATATTTTCGACAGTTTTTAGTTTTTACGACACTTCACTCTTGACCAAAATAACTACTATACTGAAAATGTTTTAACAAAAAAAGACCTAATGTTTGCTAAGACAGTTTACCTGTATCTCCTATGGTTTCGGATTTTCCCATACTGTCCAAGTTAAAAAAAACGGTTCACTGCCTTTTTGCAACGTAACATTTCCCAACCATACATCATTTGGCATACTGCCGAAACTGTAAATATTTCAGGATTTTTATAAAACTAACCTAACCTAAACGATGGTCCTGAAATAAATCCTGTCATGTTCCAGATAAAAAAACAGAATGCCAAATGGAATGGACGTTGCTCGGCGAAAAGGAAGTGCACCAAAATAACACTTTATAACTTAAAACACAACTAAAGCACAGTGCGTAATATTCCAGTAATCAAATGCCACAAATAGGTATTGAAAGCTATGTAGTAGCATGTTGTAAAACAATCCCCTACTAGGAGCTTTTGTGTGTATAACCTTAAATCCCTTTCTGAAAAATTGGCATTACCTGTAACCTAGATGTTCCAATTCAAGTGAGATTATTTCTAAAAAAATAACCTCATTTTAAAAGATTATTTTAACCATTTTGTAGGGTAGGTATTATATTTATTTATACTCCACAGGCCATCTACTCGCACTTTGTGGCACTCCCAGATGTGATAGACATGACAGTGGAAGACCCATCAGAGGACTTCCAGCGGATCAGAGATTATGTCGACTGTAAAAATTGTGAGACATTGCCCGCGTTCCATCCTGTCAAGCTTCAACAAGGGTCAGTATTATAGTCATGCATAGACCAGTTTTGCTAACATACAGACATACATAACATCACGCCTTCATTCCCAGAGCGGGGTAGGCAGAGCTGCAGAAATACCAACAACTTTACAAATACTTGTTTATAATACTGTAACCACATTTTGCCCAATCAGGCCAAAAAGTTTAGTGACAGGTTGCAAGCCCGTCGCCTAACAGTACTACAAGCCCTGATTCCCTTAGACGCCAAAAAAGCTTAGTCGCTTGTTTTTAGGGTTCCGTAGCCAAATGGCAAAAATCGGAACCCTTATAGATTCGTCATGTCTGTCTGTCTGTCCGTCCGTATGTCACAGTCACTTTTTTCCGAAACTATAAGAACTACACTGTTGAAACTTGGTAAGTAGATGTATTCTGTGAACCGCATTAAGATTTTCACATAAAAATAGAAAAAAAAACATAAATTTTGGGGGTTCCCCATACTTAGAACTTAGAACTGAAACTCGAAAAAAAATTTCATCAGACCCATATGTGTGGGGTATCTATGGATAGGTCTTCAAAAATGATATTGAGGTTACTAGCATCATTTTTTTCTAAACTGAACAGATTGCGCGAGAGACACTTCCAAAGTGTTGAAATGTGTCCCCCCCTGTAACTTCTAAAATAAGAGAATGATAGAACTAAAAAAAATATATGATGTACATTACCATGCGAACTTCCACCGAAAATTGGTTTGAACGAGATCTAGTAAGTAGTTTTTTTTTAATAACGTCATAAAAACATTGATCAAAGCTACAACAAACTTTTATATTATGTTACTTGCTGCTACGGAACCCTTCATGGGCGAGTCCGACTTGCACTTGGCCGCTTTTTTGCTAACAATCTGCAAAAAATATGGTTGTTTTTACATTAATATTTCCTGTTGCTTGTGACTTTGCCCGTGTTAAAGATGTTCATTGCTAGTTCCTCGCGAACTATACGATTTTTCGGAATAAATGTATCCTCAGTCTGTTTGTGGGCTATAAATAAATAAATAAATAAATATCGCGGGACAATCTTACACGAATTGACCTAGTCCCAAACTAAGCTCTAGGCTTGTACTATGGGTACAAGACGACGATAAACATACTTATATTGAGAAATACATTCCTAAATACATAGAAAAAACATCCATGACTCCGGAACTAATATTCGCGCTCATCACACATATATCTGCCCTTACCGGGATTTGAACCCAGGACTTCTGGCTTCAGAGGCTGGGTCACTCCGATCTAGGCCAACGTGTCGTCTAGGATAAACTACCAAATTTGATCTCTAAAATGTTACATTGATTGATTGAGGCATTGAACCTTTTATAACTTTAGTAAGGATTGGCTGTATTGTATGCTATGTAGTAAGTACAGTGTCCCCCTGTTTTACGAACACAAATTTCCACAAATATATCATTTTCCGAATTAAACTTCATCAAATGCAATATTCTGCTGGAGCTAAGTTGTTTTCAGGATATATTAAAAAATAATTTCACAGGTTTAGTTAGGTTAGGTTACACTTGTAACTATCACAAAATGTCCCATCGACAAGATTTGCCTGTTGATGAAATGAAAATTCTGCAAAGTAAACCTTTAGTACTATTAGAGCAATTTCTTTCAATTTGACTTAAAAACTATCATAATAATATCAACTCTTAGTCACGAATGTTTCGCCGCTCGTTGGCCTGTAACCTCGTGGGCCTCGTTGTAGCAATCCATTGCAGAGTTTTTTTATTGAGCCAGGAGCTATTGTAGCGATGTATCACGAAAAGCACCAATAGAACTGAGCCTTAACATCTGTTCAGGTTCTCTCCAGAGATGATGGCGCAGGCGTGCGGCAAGTTCAAGCTGAGCAAGAAGCAGGTGCGGCGCGTGTACGAGATCCTGCGCCTGCGCGCCACCAACACCTCCGACAAGGCCGCCTACCTGCACTACCGGCTCGACGTCAAGAACAGACTCAACGCGCCTTTCCAGGCAAGTACCATCTTTACATTCATAATTATCATTCGTAATTACGACTTTCGTCTCGAAAAAATTAAATGCTCATTTATTAGCTTTTAATTGACTTAGTCCCAAATTAAGCTCTAGGCTTGTACTATGGATACTACGCAACGATACAATAGAAAACACCCAAGACTCAGAAATAAATACTCGCCCTCACCAGGAAATGAACATGGGGCTACAAAGCTTTGTAGGCAGGGTTAATTAAGTAGTAGCCTAAACATCAATTTCTACACCCCATTTTACTACTTTAGGGGTAGTTTTTCCGTAACCGCCGAAAGTAATATTTTTTATTAGTAAATAGTAGCTACATATACATTTCCATATTTATCCCGTCAAAAATGACCTTGATTCAATAAAAAATTCTACCACCAATTTACCACTTTAGGGGAAGTTTTCCAAAATCGTCGAAAGTTGTAAATTTTTTATTTATAAGTAGTAGCCTAAATACCAATTCCCACATTTCTCACTTCAAAAATGACCAAACTCCTGTACAAACTTAAGCAGTTGCCTTAACATCAATTTTCACGTTTCTAACTTGAAAAATGGAATACTTCCATACAAAATTTCACACTCCATTTTATCCCCTTATGAGTGGAATTTCCAAAAATCCTTAGTGAGTGCCTTCACCCGTATCTGTGCAAAATGTCAAGTCTCTCTAGGTCCAGCGGTTTGGGCTGTGCGTTGTTATATTTCTACAGTTTAACATTTTACGAGTATATACATATAGGTACACAAAAAGATAAAAAAATAAAATCATTCAAACAGAAAAAAGATCAACTCGGACCGCAAAGGTTTGAACTCGATAACTTCGATCACGAGTCACCCTTAGCCACTGTGTTCTCAGTTCCTCATTCGATCTCCTTCTTGTTGGCTTGGTTTCATCTGAGGAATTTCGTCTAAAGCTCATTGGGCATTGATGTCATCAGCACAAGCGTCACATTAGACGTGATATTTAAGACTAATCATTTTACTTAACAGAAAAAGAAGTTAGAAATGAAGAAACTGGAGAAAGTGCTAAAGCCGGAAGAGTACGCTGCGACCCTGAGTTCCCTGGGAGTGCACGAGACGCACGGGCGCCTCGCCGGGCAGTACACCACTCTCGAGCACGAGTACCGCCGCGTGCTGCATCGCTTGGACCAGGACTAGCGAAGACTTGGGGGCCTTCAGGCTTCAACCGTGGGGTGACGTCACGACCCCCAAAAATGTGATGCATCTGGTATTTATCACACGCTATAAGGTGCAAGGCAGACAGCAAGGACATAGGGCTCATTGTGCTGCGCGGCCTGCAGCGAATTCAAACACGGTGATGTATTAGAGCGGTCATGCAGACGCAACACGCGAAGCGCATTTGCCAATTTTTCGCTGTTTACTCACCAATCAAGAATAAAAGGGATCGGCCAGCTTTTTGACGCTTTTAAACATTTTGTGTGAACGTCAATTTGAAAGTAATTATACGAATTATGTCCTTTGTGTCTGGTCTGTGCCCAGGATAGATGATGAAACAAAATCCAAATTGTGGGAGAAAATTGTAGGTATCCGCCGCAAGTGATATTGCACAGGCGTCTGTGACGTGCTGCTGTAACGGAACGACTTTAGTAATACTCTAGTGATTTTTGTAGTTAGGGAAGTCCATTTACATGATGCTGTCACAACTGAAGGGGTGTCTTGTCTTGGATAATATGAAGACATCTTTGATTAATCAATTTTTTTTAACAGTTAACAATGTTTGATGAGTTGCAAAATGTTTTTTCCATACTAAAGTATGATTAACTATTGTTATTAAATATTGTAAATTATTGATAACAAATCCAGTAATGTTTTCTTATTTCGCTAGTTACTCATATTTAAGGCATTATGTGAAGAATATTAAAGACTTGCAGCCTAAACCTGATCGAGAAAAGTTAAGAGTTGCTTCAAATAATCAGTGTTGGGCAAATTGGTATCAAAACTTAGGTGTGTTCACGAAAATTAGCAGATTCTAGTGATATTCCCGGATAATTTAATTTAAAAGTATGGAAATATGTAGGGTAAGTACAATGCGGGCGTTGTATGCGTCTGCGACCAACGATTTAAATTACCTGCGATTAAGCGGCTTTATTAATGTAATCACACATACAGGGGTGGGGTAAACTGATCTGTATTCACCATTATTTGAAATGTAGACATAGGATTTTCTTTGTAATGTTTATTTTAAGTTTTTTTTTGTATCATGTGTGAAGTTTGGTATAGAATGGTAATTAATTACCTATTTACTGTTTTAAGATAGGCGTTAGCATGGAAAATTGACGCTTATTTGACGGGAATGCGCCTCGTCTGCAAGATTGTAACAAAGATATTTTTTTTGGCGGCAATCCACTAAATTGTTAACTTACTGGCGACCTCTAGGTGAAAATAGGTTGTGCTATTTTATTTAATTACAGTAGCATGCTCCTACATAATTAATTATATGGATATAACCCTAATTCAATAATCGCTCGGGACTTTGGGCTAAGCTTTCTTGCGGAGGTATTATATTATTATTATTTATATTCCACATTACAATAAGGACAGTTACGCACAATAGAAGCACTTAAATCCTATTTCGACCAAGGAGGTTTCGCTAGTGACATAATTGGTGTCCCCTTGTTTTACAGAAACTCATTTAATAGAATGTATCACTTCACAGAATTTTCATTTCATAGAATGCTAATTTCTGCTGAAACCTTAATGTTTTCTGATTATCTTAAGCATGAGTTATGTAGGTTAGGTTAGGTTAGACCTGTGACCACCAAAATATAGTCTGAAAACAGTAAGGTTACAGCAGAAATAAGCTTTCTATGAAATGAAAACTCTGCGACGTGCTACATTATATGAAATGAGTTTCTGTAAAATAGTGTACAACCGTAATAATTGAATGTAAATTATTAATGGTAATTATAATATTGGTAATATGAAGTTTAAGTTATGTCAATATTGTTGGAGTTCTTTTTGTTTTAATGATGTCCCAGAACTAGACTAGTCATATCCATGTAATTTAAAAAGCTTTTTTACATTCTCAGACAAAAGGCTCTTGTGTTACTTTTTAATCAATTTGGGTTCAAGTGCCTCATCGTTAAACGATATGTAAAAAAACGTGGACAGCACTATAAAAAATGTATATCCTCGAAATCTCTAGTTTGTAGTGTACAGCTGTGGATTCTTTTTGTTTTATTATAAAAAGTAATTTTAAACTAGCTGTTACATTATTTAGTTGACCTACTAAGAAACGAGGTACAAACAATGGGGGAACTTTCCATGTTGTATCATTAATTTTGTGGTAGTGAGAGGGACAGCTAGTTCAGTTATATGCCCCGCTGTCCTTTTCACTCACCCTAAGCTAACTGCATAGCGTGTCTTTTTTTTATTACCATAAAAGTGTTGTCGCGGCTGCTTGAGAGAATTCTTGGTCCTGTGAAGCCACTAGCGGCTTTCTGCGTGAGATCCACTAGTATCCCGTCAGGAGTCTTAGAACCTGGGAAGTTGGTTGAAGTTCAATGTAATAATGCCGCGGGCCCTGGGAGCACACCTGGCGATCCCAGTGGATCACACGCTCTTTTGAATGCTCTTGGTGTAGTCAACATTTTATTAATGTATAATAATTATCTCAATTTATTTGGCTGATTAAAAAGTAAAAAGTTGATATTTTAAACAATTTGTATTATTACAAAAAAACACAAGTAATTTTATGTAAATATTTTTATTTCACTGGGCTTGCATTGAATCACAGAGTAAATGTTTGCCCGATGGGCCCAAGGCGTACAATAAGCGAGCTGGGCACATATTGCGTCATGATTACATTGTATATCTGATAAATTACTACTATATTGTCGATAGTCAGAGTTAAACTATGTCACGTAAAAAAACAACAAAACGGGTTCTAAAATGAGTACTGAAATTTGTACTATATAATAAACACACCGCAAGGCTTAAAAATGTACCAAAAGCGTCGACGGACATTATTTATTCCTGCACAAAGTACAGTGAATTATTATTTCCATTGAACGGTTTCATTTAGAAGGAAGTCTACACACAACGCTTCTTTTTAAATGGAAAAGGAATGAAGTAGGTAGAGTAAGTTTTCGAGTGTTAAAAACTTAGTCTTATTTTTACCCGTGTCTTAAATTTACCCCACCTGACCCTATCCGAGCGTGCCACGGGTAGAACGACAAGTTCTAACCTGTCTGGGCGAGGCGCGTGCAAATTTGATAAAGTTGCCGAGCCGTTCCACCACCGAAGCGATTTCTTCTTCTTTTTGTTAATAATTCGGTGAATTATGATAAACGCAGCCGCGGCTGTCATCGTGTCCGACGCCATTTTGAAATGTCGGCTCGCGGCGAGCACACTGCCTCACCCGCGCATGTTTATGTGTAACAGTTTGGCTCGCGAGCAGCTAACCGCGTGGGGCGAGCATGCCTCAGGCAGAGCCGCTCAGATTCGTACCCGGCTTAAGTTAAGAGTTCATTTTACTCGAGCATTTTATATTTTTAAAACACAGGTGGGTAGTTTTCAAAATGATTGTACCTAATTATGGACTAAAATTAAGAAACGGTAACTTACATATGACTCACGAAAATAACGAAATAAATGTATGACTAATAATCGTTACTCGCATGTAAAAGGTACCGTTTCTTAATTTTGGTCTTTAATTAGGTACAATTATTTTAAAACTACCCAAGTTGACATAATAATTACAGCATATATATTCTGAAACCTAATATGAATGCTAAATTAAGATAATTCTAATAATTGCAGGGCCTCTATTCTACTACGTTATAACTATATCGCGTTTGACGTGTTTTAGAATCGCTTATGTCACAGTCGCTTATTGTAAACGACATAAATGTTATCAAAACGTTGACAATACGGAAACACGTCAAAGACGATATCGTTATTATTATTACCGTGTAGAATCCCGGCCCAGTCTCTGTTCTACTGCGTTATAACTATATCGCGTTTGACGTGTTTTAGAATCGTTTATCACTCTGTCGCCGTTATTGTAAACGACACGTTGACAATATGGAAACACGTCAAAGACGATATCGTTATTACCGTGTAAAATCCCAGCCAGGTCAGTTTCGGATTTTAACATTATTTAAAAAACGTACAATTTGTAGACTTTGTTAGGAAAGCATAAACAACAACAAGATATTGTAGAAATTTATTTCAACCGTATAATAAAATATTGTTGCTGTCGTTTACGCTTTGAATTGCGCGTACGCTTGTAGAAGAAATAAAACCCTTCACTCTGTATAGTAGACATGGACGCAACCGTTGAGCCATCTGGTGTAGACATTTGTAAAGTGATGGTAGACATTGGTAAACTCTATTACTTATACTCGACATCGAGTATGATGGCATTGATGCCAAATGAATATAAAACAAATTCAAACATCTACTCGGCTGATTGAAAAGCTCTTCGTCACTTATAAAAATATACAAAACAATCAACATAACAAAACTAACAGTCTAAACTGGGTGGAACGACCCTTTAAAATATCTGACAATCATTTACTGTTGCTGCCTGAGCTTGTTTCGCGTATCACGCGAATCTTTGTATCTTGCATACAAGGAAGACACTCCGACTATAGAATTCTGTAATATTAGTTAATATTGGGTCTGTTCAACTGAACAGACTTTAGATAACTAATATTACAAGTAAGTTATTATTACATGCGATGATGTCGGCCAAAATATTACTCTGTCACAACTATCAGAATTAAACAGATTTAAAAGTATTATCAGGGCATAGAAACTTGCATTCATCAAAAGTCGACAGATAAAGAAAATATAGGTACAGAATTGACGCAAGCAGTTTGCTTGTTATTCTATATATTTTGAATGATTTCTACTTTTGTAAGCTTTCGTGAATGGGAGATGCGTTCGCGAACTAGCGTTTCTATTGGTTTGGTTTTTAAACCAATCGCGTCACTGGTAGATCACGTGACTTTTCGTATGACGCTATCTACCAGTGACGTGATTGATTTTAAAACAAAACGAATAGAAACGCTAGTTAGCGAACGCATCTTGTCTAGGGCCTCTGATTCGTTACGCTAAACATGAACAACTTGTTAATGCGACCGCGACGCGTTGTCCGCGATGTAGTACATCTCCCCAAACCACTCACTGTGCTCTTCCAGGTACCTGTTATCACAAATCACATTAAAAATAATGATAATTTAACTAAGGAGTACGCGGAGGAAAGTTTTTACTTACTGTACAAACATATCGACATGTTTCAAGATGAGTTTCAATTTGAAATCAGGCATCTGCGTCGCACTAAGGAAGTCAGGCAATTTAACTGTAAGAAATATAATCGGTTTATTACTATTATCAATATTGTCATACCGGCGAGCCAAGCATTATCCTTGGTAAGTGGCATCATTTTGGGCCGAGTTGGGGGTTCTATCAGCATAGCCATTATTACATATTAGATTTGGTCCGTGTAGAATATTTATCGCTATTCAATAGCTCCATTAATTAATAAAGGGAGTTCATAGCATACTATATTATACATAGAACATACATATAATTAAATAAAATAATAAAATAAATAATCACATGTCACACAAATTGACCTAGTCCCAAACTAAGCACTAGGCTTGTACTATGGGTACTAGACAACGATAAACTTACTGATAAGTATAGAGAAATATATACTTAAATACATAGAAAACATCCAAGACTCACGAACAAATACTCGTGCTCATCACAAATATTTGCCCTTACCGGGATTTGAACCCAGGGCCCATATAGAAGGTACACTTCCTAACAAAACAGGATTTAGGTAGGTCGAACGTGCCTTCTCTGTCTCCTTTCCCATCGCATAATCCGTATGTTTACGCGCAGCCCGAGCCATTGAGAAGGCCCGCTTAGTCTCAGGTTCGATATCCCTGTTGCTGCGCGTCTAAAATGAGCCCGCGCCTAACTGTACCCACCCAGTACTCACCAAAGAGCCTCGCGAGGTGTATGGCGCCGTACACCCGGCACGGGAGGTGCTCGGTGCCCTCCCGGGGGATGATCTGCCACTTCGCCACCTGCACATTATGTTACTGTTGGTTTATACTTAGCAAATGTAATTTACAATATAAGTAACTAATATAACAAGCTTTTGCTCAGGCTACGTCTGCTTCCGTTGTGGTGGAAATTCATAGCAGTTGTGCAATTTTTAGGAATATAAAGTAGTTCATGTCACTCCGAGCTGACCTATGAGCAAAATCAGTCGATCTTCTCTTTCGTTGCTGCGAGAAACAAGGACAAACCAAGAAACACTATTTATAAGGATTACAATTTTATTTTCTTATAAAGAATAGACATCTAAATAGAGAGTTTGGAACGTTCATGTGTTTATAATAGTAAGTGGGCGTTTCTATCAAAAGTTGTACTTGCCATTTTTTCGATGTCCCCTGACATTTTTAATTATTTTTTCTTAGTATGAATTAGGAATACCAATGAATGTTACTTTGTTTCAAAGTTTACGTTTTCAACTTCCTACTTATCTTATTTAGTAAAGAGTAAATCTAATCTGATATATCAAAAAATCCATTTAAAAATACACCAACAGCGAGCCCCAATACTGTCCCCTTAGATATTATGAATGTTCAAACTACAATAGCACAGATTTTTTATACCACGGTCAACCAAGCGATACATTTCTGGGCTAGTTTTGACTTTAAGCAAAGTGATTTTGGTAATATACACATTTAATTTCTTTTATTTTATTTTTATTTAAATTTTAAACGTTGTCCCCACGAAATAGCTTAGGTGGACACGTCCACCTTAGTTACGCTATTTTTAAGTAATATACGAAAAAAACTACCAAAATCGTAAGTTTACCTGCTACCTAGCAACATTACTACCATAGATAAAGTTTATAATCTACCCGAAAACCCGTTGAAGGAATCAAATGTGACCCCGCAGCGTGCCGTGTGGTACTCAGGTGAGTTTTACCACGTGTTTTGGTCCAGTTTAGTTATCATTTTTTGTTACCTAAATAAAAAGTAATGAAGATAGAAAAAATACTGAATTAAGCATCGTTTACTAATGTTTATTATTGTTCTTACATATAAGATTTAACTTTTAAGGTTAATTTATTATAAATATTTTTATATTTTATGACGTGAATTCGTTACGTCCTGTGCGTTACATTTCATAGCGTCACGTGTAGGTGGACCAGTAAATGTAACTAACTCGACACATTAGGCCGTATACATAGTGCACGTAACTAGTTTTAGCCTTTGGGTTTGTTTGTGTGAGTTATATGTTTATTTTGCAAAAAAATATGATTGATAATTTAATTATTTACTGACCTACTTAAAACTATACCACGATAAACGAACGTGGAAATGATCATGTGATTATGATACCCAAGATGTTTGCCGTCAGCTTTAACAAAACCCCCAAACAATAATTCACCGGGTGATAGGTTCAAATTAACCAGCGGAAAAAAACCTAAATTCTAAAAAAATCGTTCTGTATTGTTTGTGTAGAGAATATGAAATCAACTGACTATGTTGATTTCATATTCTCTACACGAACCAGATTTTCAGATTCTTTTCTAGTTTTGTTTTGTTCCAGTGAATTTATTGTTCCAGCCGTTCCAGGGTTATGGCCTGTTTATTTCAATTCTTTTCAGTAGTAAACGTTTCTAGGGACCATTTCATATTCATTATTGGAATTAATAGATCTCATTATGCGTAAGTATATGTTTACTAAGGATAAAAAATAATAATGTTATGCATATTGTGATTATTGTGTTCTCTTCTTTACTTTGTCCGTAGAGTTACGTGAGTGTCTACTTAGTTATTGTCCCCATTTTTTTGATATGTTTTTGTTTTTTTACTAAATAATTTAAAGAGTTAATTATCATGTTTGATAAGGGAAAAGACATATTTTTATTTTATTTACTTTTATTTTTGTCATTACCGGCGAGAATCCAAAAAAGGGGCAATAAAACTAAAAATAAGTTACCGCTTAGTTACATATCGTAACGAACAGGTTAAAATATATTTTTTGTTAAAAAACCTTACAACTTTTTGGGTATATGTTTATTCAATTGGTTTTTTGTTTCAGTGCTATATTTTATAAAGTAAATTTTGTTCAATTACAGTTTGTCTTTAATTTTCTAAACCAAAAGTAATTTGTAACGAACTGGACCACAAAAACACTACCTTCAGCATAATAAGTACATTTTTAACAGGTTTAAATTAATAAAATAAGGAAACAACTTGTATTTTATTAAACTAAAGTATATTTACCATCGAGATAAATTATGAAAATTAATAGAATTTGATAAAAATAATGGCACCTACCTTAAACCAAACGGTACAACCTTAAATAGAAATGCCCAAGTGTCTTTGTGCTAGACTCGAATTAGTTCGGCGAGTTAGCGCTTAATGTAATGTCAATGTTGCGAGTAGCGAGCTCAGTTGGAGATACGGATGAGGACCAAAAAGTTGGACCATAGTTGAGCGCAGTTAACCATACAAACAACGAAGACGGAAAAAAAAACCGGAAAAGTTTCATAGAAAAATTTAATTGCGTGAGTTAGCGAGGCCAACTTTTTGGTCCTTACCCACACACATAACTGGCGATAGGATAGCATACCGGCCTGTTACTCTGTTCCACCCAAAATCAAAGTTACAACTTAACAAATGAGGACGCTGTTTAAAGAGAAAATGTGACATGATGATCATGATCCATTTTACTTGCCGAAATCTATTGTTATAATAGGTGTCCCATTTGAAAATAATGTAATCCCATCCATGGCAAATTCTTTTAAAACGCTTCACGTTAGCCCTTTTTGTTTTGAATAATAACTGGAGCGGGAAAGGCACAGGGTTTCGAAGGCAAAGGCACCTTGTCGAGCAGCTGCGAGAGCGGCGTGCGCGCGTGCGGCGCGGCGGGCTCGCGGCGCGGCGCGCGCGCCCAGCCCGAGCTCAGCGACGAGCCGCTGCTGCCCACGCTACAACGGACAACCAAACCGCGACCTGTTAATACTACTCTAAACTAGGTACACTGTATTACTAAGTGCATAATTACTACCAAATTAAAAGGCGAGAAAGCCGTTCATTAAACGTTCTCAAAAATCAGGGTAGTAATATTGAATGGACTTTCATAACTGCCCTGTTATCAAGGCAGTGATGTCGTATAAAAATCCATTATTACCCCTTTTAAAAAAAATCCAAGTAACGTTGTCAATCAACCCACTTTGACATGCACGCAAGTTGGACCTTGCAAGTCGGGGCGTATTCACCTTCTTTAACGTGTTTTGGCACGCAAACTGTACGGAGCATTAAAATTGACAATTTAAAAAAAAAACTTTTCTTTCTACGGCTATACTTTGAAATCCGTAATTCGAAATTCGGATCTCTCTGTCGCTTTTGGCAAATTAGTTACGCATCGAGAGGAAAAGGGAAAGCAATAGACGAAGTTCGAATTACAGATTTCAAAGTAGAGCCCCTGTTTGATGGCGCGCTCGTTCTTCCTCGAAAGAATTCATTTGTTACTATTGTATTTTATATATTTTTAAGTGTAGTATAAAGACCGACTCCCGGCGGCTCACCGCGCGCAGCTCGCTGCTCGCGCACAGCGCGTGAACGCGTACGAATTTGAGCAAAATGGGTGAGCCGTGCGTGCCTCAACCCGAGGCTGCTCTAATTCGTACCCACCTTAACCTGCATGCTCGCCCAACGGATACCTCATTTGTTTTTTTTTTAAATATAACCTTGAAGAGAGAGTTTCGCACGCGCGCTGCTCGGCGGACGCTCCGGCGGCCGGCTCCTCGTTCTCGGACGCGGACACCACCGACTTGTGCGACCGCAATCTGTACAACACGACATTCACAATATATTTTTGAGACCGAGTTGGATAGAACAACATCAAATTGACTAACAGACATAAATTACAAAATTCAACCTAAGCGCCGTGTTGCCATTCAGGACTTTTATACAAATGTTATTATACCTTTTATTAAAAGTAAACGGGCAACATTGACGAGAGAGATTATAGTTTTACACAATATTCAACCCCTGGTTGCCGGATAAGAGGCGACTAAGGGATTAAGGGCTTGTAGTACTGTAAGGCGATGGGCTTGCAACCTGTCACTAATACACTAAAGTGTCATTCTATGGAACTTGCTAACTATGTAAACAAGCCGCCATACTAAAATTGACATTAGATGTCAATTTCAATATATTGTTTGTTTACATAGTTAGCAAGTTCCATAGAATTACAGTATAGTAAAATTCTTGGCCTGATTGTGCATAATGTGGTTACAGAATTATCAACAAGTCTTTTAGAGATGTTTGTATTTCTGTAGCTCTGCCTACCCCACTCAGGGAATAAAGGCGTGATTTTATGTATGTATGTAAAAAAAACGTGTAATAATTTATAACTAACAATAGGTGTTATTAATGTTGCGTGCTGGTCCGCTCTTGGCAACGCATCCCGTCCCCCTGGCGCCGCACCCTTAACCTCGGTGACATCGCGTTACCCCGGCGAAGCATCCCGACGCGACCCTTACCTCCGGGTGACGCGTCAGTCACTTGCCTCTTGGCAACGCATCTTTCCTCCTGGCGACGTTCCTTTACCTCCTGGCGATGCATGCCCTGCCTTTTTGCAACGCATCTTTCCTCCTGACAACATTCCTTTACCTCTTGGCGACGTCTCCTTACCTCCTGGCGACGTCCCCTTACCTCTTGGCAAAGCATCTTTCCTTCTGGCGACGTCCCCTTACCTCCTGGCGACGTCCCCTTACCTCTTGGCAAAGCATCTTTCCTTCTGGCGACGTCCCCTTACCTCCTGGCGACGTCCCCTTACCTCTTGGCAAAGCATCTTTCCTTCTGGCGACGTCCCCTTACCTCCTGGCGACGTCCCCTTACCTCTTGGCAAAGCATCTTTCCTTCTGGCGACGTCCCCTTACCTCCTGGCGACGTCCCCTTACCTCTTGGCAAAGCATCTTTCCTTCTGGCGACGACCCCTTACCTCCTGGCGACGTCCCCTTACCTCTTGGCAAAGCATCTTTCCTTCTGGCGACGTCCCCTTACCTCCTGGCGACGTCCCCTTACCTCTTGGCAAAGCATCTTTCCTTCTGGCGACGTCCCCTTACCTCCTGGCGACGTCCCCTTACCTCTTGGCAAAGCATCTTTCCTTCTGGCGACGTCCCCTTACCTCCTGGCGACGTCCCCTTACCTCTTGGCAAAGCATCTTTCCTTCTGGCGACGTCCCCTTACCTCCTGGCCACGAGCCCGCTGCGCGTGGCAGGGCGCCCCTCCCGCTTGTCGGCGTGGTTGCCCTCCTCGTCCGGCTCGCTCTTGATCGCCTCCTTGCTGTTGTGACCCACGGGCTCCTCCGCCGCTGCCGGTTCTTCGTCGTTATTATTCTGCGTGATTTCTTCTGCAGGGAAAAAACATAAATTAAGATAACAAATAAAACTGCAATAAAATATAGTTAAAGCTTCTGCATCGTGTCCGATCAAAATCCATGTGAAAGCTGTATTCTAAGGGAAGTCACTCAAAGAGTCGAGCCGGCGTGGTAAGGGAATAAATAATTTTGTCAATTCGTCTCCTTCGCTATCCGATAATGAACGGGAACCAAGCACAGCTGGCCAAATCTCGACCGTTCTGCGACGCCGCTGCCTCGACTTTGCAGAGAGCAACTTCTTAATGACCATTATTATTCTATTTTGTTGAAGGACCTTTTGAACGCCACGGTCGGCTGCAACTTTACGTGCGCCAGGCGCCAACACGTCATATTTTACGCCGCAACAGCGCCGATACAAAATGTATAGCAAGTACTGAACGCTCAGCGTCCCTGGCACGAAAATCCCGCCCGCGACTTCGTACGCATAGAATCAGTTTACCGCTACTTCCCCTATTTTAAAACTTATAAAAAAACATCCTTATTTCAAAAAATCTCTTATTGCGCTCCTAAGATATCCACGGAATATTCGTTGATCGATCAGTCAGCTAGTCGGTTTCTTCTTTTATACATGTATTTAGATTGTTCTCCTCTTAGTACAAGATATAACTGAAGTTTCATTCATATTACTAACAGGATAAGTCTCCCTCCCTCTAAATACATTTGCTGTGACCCACAGGGTTAATAATGAAACATTTAGTATATATTTTCATCTTTGTAGCTCTACTATTTTATCTTTTATTTGTTTGTACTAGCGGCTGGGCACGGAATCTGTCATTCTCTGGCAGCCGCAAGAAAAATTAAAATTAATAACACTTACCAACGGTCTGTTCCAGTACCGGGTCCGGCGGTAAATGCGAGTACTCCGGTATCTTGGGGCTCTTGATGTCGAGCTCGACGGTCTCGGCAGTCTCCGCGTCGGGGACGTCCGGTGCCTCCGGTGCGTCCGGTACGTCCGACGGGGCCTCCTCTTCCTCTATCTCTGATTTGATCTCTTCTTCCTCTTCGATTTCTTCCCTGAAATTAAACAATAGAGAACATGCATGAAAATCTGAATTGAGTTTCATTGTTACGATTTAGGAGAAAACGTAAAAAAAGCATGTGAAACGCAATACACTAAGTTTTGAACCGTTTATTAAGATTTTATGTAGAATCAAAACTTGTTAAAAATTTAAAACTTCTTTTAATGTTTAGATTGTTTTTTCGGCATGTTCGTTTTATTTACGTAATATTTAAATTCAACGATATTGGTTTAAGCATAGTAATTTACGAAATAAATGCAAATTTCTTTATAAGGTTCTTATATTTAAACAAGGAACAACAGCTGTGACATCGTCGATTCCTGTTGTCGATTTTGTATAGTGTTTTTGCAAGGGGTGTGAACTACGACTTTTAAACCTTCATATCTAATGAAAACATTACACGACAACTATTTCGCATATACAGTTATTCCTCTCTTTAAAAGCACTTTCCAGAGAGCGTAAGAGAAAACATTATGCATGTTCCCTGTTGGTCTAAGATTTAATGTCATACGACTTGCTAATTTTGTAAATTTCTAGAACATAGGTATTTAGGTTAACATCAGACCTATCGCAACTTAATAGTGCAGTTCCTTTTACTGTCTGGATTTTGATATGTTTTGACACTATAATAAATACGAAACGCAGGACACAAGCCAAAGGTGCCTTGGTTGTTGAAAATCCTACAGCATAAAATGTGCATACCAGCATATTGGGCAACTCCCAAGATAATTAGAAATCCTCGTGTATGTTGTTCATAAGCATTGGCCAATACCACAGTCACATAATATTGGCTAGTGAACAGGACACGAATGGCAAAATAATCCAATATTTTCCCATAAATAACACTTTAATTGATTGATTCCCTGCTGCAACCAACAACAACCTGACAATGACAGGTGACAATTGACAATACGGCGTACATATCATATGAACCCCAGGGGACAAATTCCTGTCGTCTGTCATGGTCCGGTTGGTGGAATAGCCAGGGCGTCCTCAGACTCACTCTAGGAACTGTCCGCAGAGCTCTTGGTACTGCGCGCGCTCCTGCTTGTAGAGCAGCTGCCCTCGCAGAACAAAGTCGAAGTACACGCGCAGCCCGTCGGCCACCTCGCGCACTAGGTTCAATCTGCGAACAAAATAGATTATACAATGAGCTCATATAACTTTTTTTTTTTTATTAAACAAATGAGCTACTAGTGTATTATACATAATAATAATAATAATATATTTAATGCTTAGTTGCCGAGTGGCCTAAAGTAGGTCGCGAGTACGCATAAATAAATGTACGGTGATAAGACCGTACAAGAGGTCTATAATCATCTTACAAAAGCAAGCAGGGTTCACAGAGACAGACTAGTTCAGAGAATGGGGTTTGTGTTGAGTGAGCGTGTGTGTGTGAGAGCGTGTGTGTGTGTGTGTGTGTGTGTGTGAGGCAGCGTGTGTGCACGAGGGAGGGGGGAGGGGGGGAGGGTGAGCGCTCGTGACCGGCAGGAGACGTCGAGCAGGTCGGGCTTCTGCGGCGGGTCGTGGCGCGGGCGCGCGGGGCGCCAGGCGCCGGCGCGCGCGAACCACTTGACGAAGGCCTCCAGCACGGCCGCCGCGCTCGGCGCCGCCGGCAGCCGCGACAGCCGCCCGCGCTTCACCACCAGGTGGTAGTCGAATGTCAGCCGGTCCCTGACAACAACACATCACCATTTTAAACCATTGTCAAAGGCCCAATTTGACAGCTGTCTACTCAGTACAAAATATGTGTTTTTTTGTACTGCGGTGACGTCTGTCAAATCGGGCTTTTTAGATCGACGCGACCCAGGATTAAACCGAGCGATGGATGGAACGATGTATATATATTTCTATTAGCGCCCATCATCAAATCAAATCATATAATTTTATTTGCAGAATACAGTATGATGGTAATTACAATATATTTTACAAAACCCTGTATATTCAGCCTGCATGCAGGCGTGCAAAAGATAAATGAGGGATTAATTTAAATTACACAAATACCAATACATAATAATAGAATTTAAATGAACATAAAATTATACAATAGTAAAAAAAGTATAATTATAAATTACTTTCGAAATCAAGAAAATCTCTTACACCATAGAAGCACTTATCTAGAAGCCAGTTTGTCAACTTATTCCTTAACCCTTAAGAGTGCGCCGAGGCAACGATACGTAATTACGAAAAAAATGCGTTCGTTTGATCGCCTGCTGCATTGTTTTTACTGAAGCTTTAGTTATGCAATTCATATGTAAGATATTTAAGGAATCACTCTATTTATCATATACTTTAGAAACACGATTACTTGTACTTCCCTCGATAGAAAACACATCCAAAGATACCTCTACATAACAAAATAAACACTTAGTACGGCGTAATTACTTCACGGAAGATCATCAGTTTTGGATTTACAACAAAACTACACGTCTTCTATATATTCTATACTTTAGATTTGAAAATGTGTTTTTATTTTACTAATATGAAGGAAATACCTAAATTCGCACGCGTTTCGTCCATTTTAGCCAGAGCCGTCACGTTTCCCCCATGTCCGCATTAGTCAGGCTTCGGCCGTCGGACGTGGAGGCTGTGTCGCTTGGTGGTTGGTTGCGTTTATCGCCATTTTTGTGATTATTCACTTTATTTTAAATGGGGAACAAACACAACCAAGAAAGGAAGAGAAGGGGTTGGCAAAAGCACAATGCTAAACGCTTGCGTGAAGAAATGAAGTTAGTTAAAATCGTAAACCTACTGATAGTGGAGTAGTTCTAAGAAACCTGATTTGACAGTTGTCAAAATGCCACTCTAAGGGAGGAGAAAATAAATCGGTAGCAACATAGACTGATTTTCGAGATGTATCGATTTGTATTACTAAGACTTTGTAATCGTTTAGTTGTAGTCTTGATGTTTTGGGCCAAAATTGGTTTATTTACACAAGTAATTTTCAACAACACGCGAAGTTCTTTCAATTAGTAGGTAGGTATATAAAAAATACACTTCTATGGTGAATATTTACCAAGATATAAAAGTAGTTTAGCTAAAAAAACACATTTACAGGCAAAACAAGCTTCTTAGAACGACCCGAGGTTTTTTTTACTATAATTAATTATATAATATTGTTACTTCTTGGGATGGTTTCAATATTTCTAGAGCAAGACATCTCCAGAAATCTGAATACAAAGAGAATACTCCGTAAGAATACTCAGTACCTAACAACTATATTTCAACAAATGAGTAAAATTGCAAAATTATTCATATTTTTTTATTTATAGGGTTAATGTTCCAGTTGTTGGCACTTCGCTACAAAGCGAAGAGTTAGGTACCTAATGAACCGGTGAGGTATGCGTAAAAATAGTAAGAGGTGTATAGGAAAACATTTTAATAAATTTAGTATGAATTTTCACATTATCTTTATATTTTTTCAATTTACAGAGTAAATGAATTGGTTGACATCGATTATAAAATTTACCACACAATGGAATTGTAAGTCCCAAATACGAATTATTTTTATAGAATGAGGATTACAAAATTTCATCCAAAAACTAATTCTGTTAATAAATAAATTATAGTTAAATCAAAACGTTCTGTTTTATTACAGGATGCCAATGGACCAAATTTTTTGTCTTTCAGTGGATGGAGAAATAGACAATGACATTGCTTACTCACACAGACAAAATAATGCCGTGAAGTAAAATCCGATATTGATTATTGTTGTTACTTATGTCCTAATATTTTTTTCTAAAGATACCTGCGTACATTATTCATTACATTATATACATACAAACATTAAGTAGGAACTTCTAAATATGTGATTGATACAGCAGCTTTAAGTTTTTAGTTTTTTAAAACATCAATTTAATTTTATACTTTATAGTGATCAGAATCAGACATTGAAGTTTTTGCGGAAATAATCATGGATAAACATTCGTACAAACTAAGATCCTTTTTTTAAAGACGGTTAAAATACCAAAACCGTCTCCTATGTGAAACAAATACTTTTCTGAAAACCGCATTAAAAACGGTTCAGCCAAACGTGAGATAATCGCGGACAAACATACATACATACATACAGGTCAAACTGAGAACTTCCTTTTCTTTGAAGTCAGTTATAAATAATATCTTGAAGAAAGGGTCCATGACTGGGATTTTTGCCCTACTCAGCCGTTCTTATTACTTTACATTAGGTATTGAGTTCACTTTATTTTGTGCTTAGAATATTGTCAATAAAGGTAATTAGGTTTTATTTCATTTCAATATACAGTCACATTAAATCACGGGGTTGTTGAGCCACCATAGAACTCTGTCCTAATGACAGCGTCAAGTCACGCAAAAGAAATTATTTACGTCAAAATTTACCGTCAACTTTCTATGAAAGGGTTCTCCCGGTAACCTTCGGAGAGGGAAGATGGCCGATTGGAAGATGTACGGCTTTTACTTATGATTTATTCTCTTTAGCCGAACAATTTGCCCAATAAATATTATAAATAACTTAACACTAGCTAAATACACCTTAGATGTACAAACGACATTAATTAAAAATTATCTATCTATCTGTGAGTGGGTTCTAGAGTGGCTCAACAATCTCGTGATGTGACTGTACCTCAACAATACAAGTAATTCAATCCTACCTTACCTACCGACAGTAAACAACAAATTTAAAAAAAAATGTAGACTGAAAAAAGTTTTTAACTTCTTATAGTCAATATTTGAATAAAAGTATTCGGAATCGATTATGTTTTTTTATTTTGTAAACATTGGTAGCAACCTCCGCGCCTAGTGGACCGGCGCACGGCTCGTCAGGCGCGGCGCGCGGCCGGCGCATGGCTCCAGCTCGCTCCTTGCTGGTGTGCTATACGCACACATACACAGAGTGCATAAAATACCTAAAGTTAATGGGCGCAAAAAGCTCGGTGCCCCCTTAATTTGGCAAACATTTAAACAGTCGGGAACTCAACCCTTTTTGTTTTAGAACCAGCATAAACAAATGAATTAAAAAAACAATAAGTAAACACTATAGGTTGTGCACTGTGGTGTACACTGCCAAGTTAAGGGTTAAGCTACTTCCCTGGAGCCCCGGCATGTCCTCAGGAATGACATTATAAATCATGTGGGAGCTGCGGGGTGTACTGTTGAACAAACAGTTAATTACCGCGAGATAGTTTGTTTAGTGACCTGAGCGCGGAGGGCAGCGTGATGTGCGCGCGGCCGAGCAGCGCGTGCGGCGGCGAGCGCGCGCAGCTGGAGCCCGAGCTCGCCGAAGAGTCCGTGTCGCCCGTCTCGCCTTCTGCCGGACAACTCAACATTACACCTGGAAGATTGACCACACCTCGTAAGGGACGATTTCAAAAATATTGTAAATCGGATTCTTTTATGTTACACATTAACCCTTTAACTATGTACTTTTTTACACTTATAAACACTTTGTTAATACAAACCTTGCGACGACATTCAGTGATTGTGGCATAAGTCAATAAAATAAGCAGCATCTTTTGGGTAAACATTGGATCTTGTCACCAATTCGTTCCACACTCCATTTTTTCAAACGTCTGTTTTGATTTCAAGTAGCGTCATCTAGTTTCAAGAAATAATAAGCCAGTGTGTTTTCGTGCGGATAGTGGCTTCTTTTTTATGCATAGGACAAGGCCAAATAATACTAATACCCATGGTAAATGAGCTCAGAGACCATAAACATTCGCAATCTCAAGACGTAAACTCTTTATTGCAAACAAAGTAACAGAAAATAACAAATAGTACATCCAAGAAGGAGATAAGAAGAAAATGAAACTGTTTTTAAACTAATATACAATTACAACTACATTTCCACGAAAAACAGCTGTAACAGCCTATATACAACCACACATATTATCAGCAATTAAAACCTACAACAGACCTAAAGATCAACACCAACGAAAACAAGTTTTTTTTTTAAAATTTTTTTTTTTTTTATTTAATATTATAAAGGGCTTTTATACGACTTGTATATATCAGCCCTGTTTAGTCGAATATTACATTTAACAAATAAAATAAAAAAACAGATCACACATAACATACTCGTGCAACCACTTAATTATGGGTTCCTAATAACGTCAGCCAATTTATAAACCATTAATGCCAAATCTGACGTGGGGTTCGCGAGAATGCCCATGAACGCACCAGTATCGTATGGACTCAGGTTGGCTGGAAAACCAGATTACTTTGTGAAATAAACAACAAAATATGATTGTGATACAAGTCGTACCGTCAGGCTGCGTGCTGGTGGAGGAGCCGTCGTCGCTGAACCCGTGGCGCGTGCGCTTGGCGGGCCCCGCGGCGCCGCTCGCGCTGCCGCCCTTCTTGCGCTCGCGCCGGTACAGGTACGCGCCGCTGGAACCGACCGCCGCAACTAATAATACTGGCGTCTTCTTTTAGGCTAATACCCGTGAAAAATGTTTCACAGGACATACACGGCCGCCACATAGGTACAGTCAAGGTCATAAATATGTATACACTGTAGTACCTTATCTATTTAAAGTCATGTTCAAACTGCCATATGAAATTGTCACAGCGATTAAAGTGACAAGGTACTAAAGTGTATACATATTTATGACCTTGACTGTATATGTATATCATCACTACTTAGAAAAGACCCTTGTATCTCAGATGTCGTGATCGTGATGCCAATATATGTATTGAATTCCACATTTTACTACTACTAGGCAAGTACATGTTCATGATATGTGGACCCTGTTGGTCACAGCAACAGTGGCAGAGAAAACAGAAGAGGGCTTAGTTAATGTTATAATATATTATTTACTAATTTTAATTGCACTTTAATCACTTAATTATTTTATATTTATTAAAACAAGCTAAGCTAAAACATGATGAGAAATAAGTTTAAAACTATACATCACAAAATATGAGATATGAGGTTTTTTCAAAGTAGTGACGATTATGTAAATTGCGCCTAATAAATGTGCCATGTATGGGGATTAGCTTCACATAGAGAATTGTGACTGTTAAAACTCCTGCAAGAAAACTTGTGCAAAAAATATTGGACAGTCATTAGTTTATTTATTTTTTATTAGTTTCCTAGGCTCTTGCTAGTCACTGTTTGACAGCACAGACCATATAAGAGTTAAGGTATTATAAATAGACAAACTAATGTACTGACCCTATTCAGCTGGTTAAATCAATGCCTGTAACAATCCCAATCACTAATTAATCTTTGTCTCCTTGGTATTCTTTCCGCAAATGTACTAAAACGTCTTTCAATGCTCGCGCGGAACTGTCACTTAAACTCATTCCGATCCTTGTGATTTATTTTTACTTACATAATGAATTAAGTTTGTTTCTTTATAAAGCTTACAGTAAAATGCCAGCAGCTTTGTCTAGCTATAATTGTATCCTTAAACAACAGTGTCAATTTAAGCCATTTTTATAACTTTTACTATCAGTATATTAATTGCCCCTAAGTACAACATATTACACAGGAACCAAGCTCATTTTGCACCTGTGTTCTAGTACACTAACCAAATAAAAACTATAAAACCAAATGAAGTTAATATAATTAAGAACCAAATTAAATTAATATTATTTATACATACAGTTGCAACTGTGATTTCTCAGCAAGGTCCCGCTGTAGCTGTCGGTTTTCCTCCGTGTCCTTCAGCACAAAGTCTTCACTGACACAGCGGTCCCATGATGAGTTCCAGCCTTGGAAGTGGATCAGATACTCCACCGACCGACGCCCACGCTTGTCTTTGCTTTCAATTACTTCTAATACCTGAAAGATTATTATGAGATCTTATTTCAAAAATTATAATAATTTCTACATAAAAAAATATTAATTTTGCAGGCAGGGTCACTTCCACCCAGGCTAAGTGCGTCAAAATATGGAACAGGAAATAAAACTGGCATTAAATGCCACCTTTTTTCAATGTAACTACAAAGAGCACTACCCAGTGGCAGCATTCTTGCATATTGTGCATTATGAATTTTGGTTAGGAAAGGTTTCAATTGAACCAAAGCAAATCATTTATTTGCTACCATGTACATATAAGGTACTTAATACTAAGGTACAATGGTAGGACAAAGACATAGGGTATAACAAAAGGTTTCTTAACAGGTTTATATTCCGATGAGGCATGTGTGCCTCATGGATGACTTTACTGGTACGTCCATGAGGCACATGTGCTTAATCTAATGTATGAAACTTTGAGCATCAGATGTATCAAAAGAAAGCTGCTCATTGCTTCGGGACTGTGAACCTGTTAAATAATATCAAATTGGTTTTTCTTTAAATATGAACAATATTTACTTCTTACAATGAATAAAATGAATGAAAAAACAACATAGTAGGTAATAAACTATAAAATACATAACTGCCTTCTAACTTTACAATCTACTATTGGGAAGCGCTGCTAGAATTCTGACATGTAAAAGTGCCTGGCTTACTTACTGAATAAACATATTTCTTTCCGTCTTTTATCACATCAAAATAAAGGCTATGTTATTAATAAGATAATTTATAACTTAAAAATAATATTTATAGTGTTAATTAGTATAACCAAATAACTATCACTTTAGATTAATGTAATGAAAAATATTATTTAAAACGTGCATACAGATGAATAAAAATTAGGCAAGGATAGGACTAAGCAAAACAAGGGTTATGAAAATGAAAATTTACTCAACAGTATGTAGGGATTTACAGGTGATATGCATACCGTTCACATACAAAATACTTGTGGTTTTAGACGGTTATACGAATAGTATACAAAGATCTTCTTAAATTACACAACTAACCTTAGAATCATAAAGTACTTTAGCCTTAGTAGGGTCAGGCTCATAGCACAAGACCCGTTCTCCTTCACTAAATTTGTACCTTACTCCCCTCGTTGACACCATTTTACCTTCACTTGAAGACAGGATTACAATTTCACAATAAAGTTGTAAAACTCAACTGCATAACAAGCAGAGCCGAGCGGCAGAAACTTTTATGCACACGCAATTGAACTTGTTTTAATTTATAATCTCCCGCCTTACCGGCTGAACGCTATGTACTCTGATTTCTTAATAAGTTAATGTTTATTTGCAAACGTTTTACATTATTCATTAAGAGAATTGCTTAATTAGTAGTCAAGTTAAACTACTAAATGTTAAATATAAATAAAATAAAATAACTATATTTTGGATAATATCGAGCGTCACCTCACCCCGCGGTGTTATTGTTTGCGTTTAGTGGTCCGAATCATGTCCGAATCGTTGTTAGAGGGTCACACGCGGAGCAGCAAGTGTTTGGTTTTTTGTTTAGATAATCTAAGTGAAGTGATTTCTGAGTATGACTTGGACTTTAGATGTCAATCTGAAAGCTGCCAAGTAAAGGCGTATTACCATAATACTATAGACATAAGGATGTATGTGATCGATTCAATGATAATTTATCATTGGATCGATTTGTAACAATCGTAGTGTCTACCACAAGGGTATTTTTTTTTCATTTATTTTAGCTTGTACTTTAATAGTTCCATAAGCCCTTAGCACACAAACCAATAAACATGAAGTTCATGAAATAAAAGTGTCACATCATTAAGCCAGGAGAGCTGGCATCTCTCTATTAAACTCTATTTGCAACGACAGAGAGAAACTACGCTTGAGACACTATCGGAGGCTCATGTCATGACAAATTTAAAAGTAAAATGAAAACGTTTTTTAATATGGCAATGTAGTTTTACGTTTGTCAATTCGAATTCCGCGGCTTTTCAGAGATGTTATTATTTTTACTTAATTATGTACAGCGTTAATGATTAGGGTGATATCCTTAAAAGTACATGGATACATACTTCGATCTCAAGCGAAAAATTTAATATCTATATGCATGTGTATTGTGAAATTTGTGAGGAACAAGATACAATCAAACACGTCTTTGATTTTGTATCGTGTTGTCTATTGAAAGGAATTGGTAAGTGGAGCCAAACTCTTCTTTTTGTATTTATTTATATACGAATGCCAATGTCTAGATCCGATTTTTGCACGAGTTTGAAATTTGATTATGAATATTTACAGCATCGGAAAACGCTAAACGTGAAGAAGCTAAATTATATGTATCGGTTTCATTTACGTAGACTACTAGTTTTTTCCTTCCACTTCGTTCCTTCTTTCTTTACAATTTGTAATTTATAGCTTTATAAAACAGCTTAGGGCTTTGGTGGTAGGTAAGAGGTATCTAAGACCCGTAGACATTGCATTCTCAAGACTACAAACACAAGGACAATTAATTACTGACAATGAGGCATCTATGCTACTAATTTCACCGGTGATCTTACTTACTTATCTCACCGGAAGATAACGATGCGAACACGACTTGGCGGTAGGTAAGACAAGATGGTGGTAGCGATCCGGATGGACCCTGAACAAGGTCCTCCCACCACTGAAATATTGTCTTAAACAAATAATAGGCTACTTGCCTCATATTAAATTTGGCTTAATAAATTAATATTTTCTGTAGTATTAGACTTAAGAAGCCAATATTTATCGATTTCAGATATTAAAGGTGTAAGATGGCTACGTATTTTTTATTTAAAATTGTTCATTTTTATTTTTTAATTTGAACTCTGAAAACGCTGTCGGACTTGTTGTGACGTCATAGGACTCTAAGCAAACTTCATGTCGGTTCTTATACGAGTGAAATTCGCAATGGTATATTCTGTAAGTATTCTGTGCTGTGACATGACATTGACATTTATGACTCATGGACTTTGAGGTTGTGTTATGATCGTAGTCGTTTTAACATTAGTAAAAACCTAATCTGTGTATTATTGTTACTGCTTTCTAGTTTTATTGATAAGAGCAATCATGGATGTTGGATTCGTGAATGCAGATAGCACAAACTTACCAAGAATCGACACATTGATGGTCGGTAATTTTTTTGCCTTGAATCCAGATTTCTGCTCTGCCGAGCTTATTATTATTAAAGATAAAAGTTTTTGTAGAAACTGAATAACTTATTAAGTAAATACTAACATCAAAGTGATCTTCGCAAAAAAAACAAAAATTGTTTCAGTCGATAAAGTCAGGATCCTTTTTAGCAAGTTTTAGCCATGTATTTCGCATATTTATTTCACTGGGCATTCTAATCCATAATTTCCCTGGGGTCGTAATTGATGCGTTCTTGCATTCTCGGAATATACAATAACGTTAATTACTATATTTTCCATGTAAACTGGTGGAAGTCATGGTTTTTATTAATAAAAGTATCGAGGTTTCGAAAATGATAAATTGTTTATCTATATGTTAAATGCTCTCGTCAAATGTCAAATGTTTGTTTTCGGCCCGTATGACGTCACAGCACAGATAATCTATAGACTAATATGGCTGTAAGCGTTTTCGCCTGTTAACGAAAACTAAACCTTTAAAATAAAGTTTTGCGGTTTTGTAGGTCCTAAAAAAATATGGGAATATTTCTTTTCATCTAATCGGACAATAATTAATAACTTGAGACCTACTTTAAAACAGAGTCAACTAGCCTATCCCATACAAATCGCTTACATATGCACATACAACCTATGAAGTAAGTCTAAAAGATTACCTACTCGCTATATCTATGCATACCAATTCATAGCTCAGAATTTAACTAGACTATTCTCCTAAAATATATCTACAAAATTCGAATTGCTAGAAGTTGTTGCTATACACAAAAATCAGGGGCCAAAAAGTATTTACCATTTTCTTCTCGGTATAGGTATATAAGTGATCAGCTTAGATGCTATGAATGGATTCCAGTAAATATACCCAGTGCAGTATCGTGGAGCTCGGCTTTATCTTCGAACTTGTCTGGACACTGCCGTGCATTTACATAGATAACTGTATAACTTAATTCTTGCAAAATATACCTTTGTAAATAGGTTATGCGTAACTATACTACCTACATTTTCGATTAGTATGTTCATATTATATTCGCTATACACGATATTCGCAAAACACGATATTCGCAAAACATATTCGCTAAACATGATATTCGCAAAAGACGATATTCAAAAACATCACTAAATCATTATTAACAAGGCATCAATTAGACAGTGTCCCTCACAACTTCTAAACCACTTTACATAATTTAACAAATGAGGTATCGTTGGAAATGTTTTGTTGGTAGGCTATGTGACGTCACATTAAATCGAATATAGCGACCTCTAGAGGACATAAAGTCAAGAAGTATAAAACATTTATTTTTTCACTTATCATGCTCGTAAAGTCCTTCTTTATGCTAGGTATAGGCTGCATAAAATCGCACTTTATGCACTAGTAGTTGTCGTCATCACAATTAAGCCCTACTGCCAAACGGATGACGTGACTCACAAAATAAATTTGTTATTTGAATGCATTTACTTTAATTTATCCTCCTAAGACCCACCATACAACGAAATTTGCCAATGGAATATGAACCTATTACAAAATGCAATAGAGCCAATTTTCTACTTTGATTGTCCTTCATAAAAACAAAGGAAATCCTGTTTTATTTCCTTTGTAATAGGTCTATTTTCTAATGAACGTATTATGTACATTTTTTGTACGAGAGGCCTTAGGAGGTTAAGTGCCTTCTATGTTGCACCTAACAAAAATAATTAAAAACTATTAAAAACAAGCATTATTAACAAAAACATTACAATATCACGGTATCAAATATGGCTTGGCAGTATAGCGTTATCGACCTAAGTTAAAAATTTCATGCAGAAAATTGAAAAAAAATACAGTGGCGGGAAAGACGATTTAATCTCAGTTTTGACTATTAATTAGTTGTTTTCTTTGCAAAACTTGTTGTGTTACGGAATGTTTTTAAAATATCGTCAAGTGAAGAGGAAATAATTCTCACACCTAACACACTAATGGAAAAAAATACACAAGAACTCATTGAACAGACCTTGCCGCCTAAAAAAAGAAAAATGTTTTTAGATTATCTATCACTGTTTTATTTCCTCGTAATCGAAGTGAAAAGCAAAGTGTATAACTCGGTTTTGAAACCCATTTTATCCTCGACTTGATTATCCACCCTAGCCTACCGGCTCGGATGGATACCACAAGTCTTTGATAAAATGGTGTTTTATGCTCTTGTTGTACAATCTACTATTTACTCATGCCGTGTGGGGTGTCATATGAAAGGGCATCATTAGCACATTTCAAATATAATCACTACATAGTATAAAACAAAGTCGCTCCCCGCTGTCTGTCCCTATGTATGCTTAGATCTTGAAAACTACGCCACGGATTTTGATGCAGTTTTTTTTATTACATAGAGTGATTCAAGAGGAACGTTTATATATATATAATACTTTAACCCGGAGTGAAGCGAGGGCGGGTCGCTAGTATTAGAGGAAAAGCCCCAAATATGGACCACCATATACAATTTATGAAATAAAACACAGGATTTTCAAGTTAAAGAAATGCTTTAAAAACCAATCAGGCGGGAAATTATCTGGAAATCTTCTAAATATAATAAAAATGTCATAAAGTAACAAACGTTTAAAAAAACTTCGTAATTCTAAATAAACTCAAAATTAACCCTTTCAAAATAGGTAACATTATATGGACCACCATGTTTATAATACGGCCTAGGGGTGCGTAATATGGACTATCATAATTAAGGTATGACAATTATCACATTTTTTTCCTATTTAAAAAAAGGAAACTTGTAATCACTAATCAGCCTTATATGTTAAATAAATGTTATTTTAAGAGTCCTTTAAAATAATAAAGTTAAAAATTGAAATAAGGTTCGAGTCCATATTACGAGCATGTTCATAATATGGACTACTAGTCCATATTTGAAACTAACTATTGGTCCATAATATAAACAGGTGTCATTTGTCGTTAAACTTTTTCCAAAAAGAAACTAGTAATTCGTGTCGTCACACGCTACAACAACAAAGTTCACTAATAATATAACGTTTCTAGGACACCAAGGTACAATAATAAGCGTTTGTCATAAAAGAAGCAACAGCCTTACAAAAGTAACCGAAAATTTCCATCAAATGTGCCTAAAAACTTCAATCGACGATAACTGACACATACGTGCACTGAGCTTGACGGCGAATCACTGGCGGGGAGGCGCACCTCAATGGTGTCCAAAGCGGCCTACTTCACTTCGATAGGAACGCCACCTAGCGAGATATTCGTGTGGTCCATATTATGTACCTAGTCCATATTTGGGGCTTTTCCTCTATATATATGGTTCTCTTTCTTTTCGCCGTCAAATCTTTGACAAATGCAAATGTATCGTTTGGCAACTTATTCATTTGCCTACCCGCTTTTTTTTCTGCAATTACAATTATTTCAGGTTTTTTATGACACTAACCTTACCTATAGGATTCTACACGATGGTCCTGAAATAAATCCAGAATTATGTACAGTTTCGAAAAAAAAAGCAGGTTGTCAAATAATATTTGTGAAATGGATCATTTTGTGAAACATTGGTTATGAAATGTTAGGATCCCTATATATATATAAGTCGTATCCTTATTCCGAACTAACCTAACCTAACTTAACCTAACAGTAGTAAGCAACCATAATAAGCTTTAGAGCTAAAAGTATCGCGCTATACCTGTACCTAGAGGGTAGTAGGTATATAATTATGATTATGACCATATTATATGAGGTGGCATACGACCACAGCTATCCTCTGAACTTCACTGGGAATAGCGATATGACTTCTACGCGGGCAAAGTCGTGGGTAACAGCTAGTAGACAATAAAATTTGAATAAATTGTACATAATAAATTTCAGATGACAATATTTTCTTGTTTTAGAGCGTTTTTTTTAGTAGTCGGGTTTTAGTTTTCTTAGTTTTTGCTGTTGTTGCGGCAACAGAAATATATCATCAGTAAAAATTACAACTGTGTAGCCATCACGCTTCACGAGATACAGCCTGGTGACAGAAAGACGGACAGCAGATTCCTAGAAATAGGGTCCTGTTTTTACCCTTTGGGTACCTACGGAACCCTAACACAAAGACTTCCGTATTTTTGCGGAGCGTTGCTTACGTTATAACTAATACACCTATATGTTTGCTACGCACCGCTCCAGCTATTATAGTCTAACTAAAATAATCTTTGCAAATTGATTATTACTCTCATCAAACGACCGACCCAATTCCATGCATTAAATAATACTTACATACTTAACACAACTAAGCGCCAAGGGTCTCTTAGAATTAGAAACCTAAGAATTAAAGTTATGTGGTTGATTGATTCAAATTGCGAAATAAAACAAAGTGCATCGACGCTCGGCCGGTGGGGCGCCACGCCGGGTCGTGGGAGCTCGAGAAATATCAAGGCTGCGTGCGGCGGCTTATTTACAGCACAACGCACATCCTTGGAAACATCTAATTAAATAAAGGCTGTGTTTAAGATCCGCGGTAAACTTTAGAGTTAACTGTAGGTACAGTCGAAGGCATACATATCTATACTTATAGCTATCGCATTAAATACAGATAAATATGTACACAGGCCTATTATCAGTGGCATACCTAGAGGCGTACATAGATATTTGGAAGTCTTTGAAACGTATAGGTATAATTTTTGAATTTGATTGTACTATTTAATTAATTTATTATACCTAGTTGTACGGTGCTGGTCCATGGTTTTTCCTGATGGTTCCAACCGAAAACCAGCGCAGACAAATTCCAGCTGAGTAGAGGAGTTGGGACTATTTCGTGACTACGGGGGACTACATTGTTCTGGTGCGTATTTCCCTGTTATTTGTTGTTGTTTGCAACGAATAACCGTTTTTCTTTCTTTATTTCTAATGTTTTCTTGCTAGAAGCCGCAGGTAACATTACGAGTGAAAGTGTGTGGGTATTTCTGATTAAACATCAAAACATCTTTTGCACCTCATTCCATTGAAATAAGGTGCAAAAGTGTATACATTATTAGTCCTTGACTTATAAGGAAGTTTTCAATCTTATCCTATTTTGATGTATATCTCTGCCAGACGGCGAATAACAAAACAGTACAATTTTAAGGGGACCTTTGGTTTGCCTTCACGCGCTGTAGTTCTTTAATTTAACTCTAAGATGATGACTCACAGATTGTAGCACCTCAAACTCAGTAGTACTTGTGTAATGGTGTGGCATGGAAATAAAAAGTTAATTAATGTATGTAGAAAATAATAATTTATTTAATTCCCTATGGCAGTATTGACGTTTCGTAACTACTCCATAATTTTATTCTAAGATTTGGCATTGCTTAGTGGTGGTACAGAGGGGCAGAGTATGCGGCAGGGGCAGAGTGGTAGACGGGAGCCGACTGGTAGGCGACTGGGGCGGAGTGGTAGACTGGGGCGGATTGGTAGGCGACGGGCGCGGCGATCTTGGCGACCGGGGCGGCGTGCACCACGGGGGCGGCGGCGTGGTAGGCGACCGGCGCGGCGTGGTAGGCGATGGGCGCGGCGACCTTAGCGACGACCGGCGCGGCGACCTTCACGCCGAGCGGCTCGCGGTGCACGACCGCGTTGAAGCCGTTGTGGTCGTCAGCGGTGTACTCGACGGTGCGCTTGATGCCGTCCGGGTCCACGACCGAGTAGGAACCGTGCACGACGTCACCGTCGCGCGTCTCGTGCTGCGCCTTGGAGTCGCCGGTGAGGCCGTCCTGCACGTCGTACGCGAAGCTGTACTGCGGGTGCGTGTCGGGGTAATCCACGGCCTTGGCAACGGCCGCGTACTTAGCGACAGGCGCCGCGTACGCCACGGGAGCGGCGTGGTACGCCGGCGCGGCAGCGTACGACACCGGCGCGGCGGCGTAGGCTACTGGGGCGGCGTGGTACGCCGCAGGAGCCACAGGGACTACCCCGGCGCTGGCGGCCGCTACCAAGCAGGCGAGAACCACGAACTGGAAACAATAAGTACTAATTAGATGATGCGAAACAGATAATCAATTAAATCGAGTCTGTATCACTGAAACACGTTGTACCTTGAATGCCATTGTGTTGAGTAGATCGAGTGTTGAATGATGCTTGATGAGAAGTGTGTGGAGCTTTTATACTGGTGGCGGGGGCGCACCCTTTCACTGCGCGCGCGCTGGTGACGCCGCGCGACCGTGAACCTCCGCTCGGGGCGCTCAAAGGATCTCGCGCACCATCGAGGTGTTCCTATAATTAAGATAAAGTTCCGGTGTAACAGTCCTAAAAACGATTTTATGTCTTTATAAATTTAATTAAATTTGTGATTAGTTTACGAATATCCTCAATATTGCACCTATATGTCATTCGCAATTATCGTAGGTATTAGTCATTCCTTACTATAAAAACAGCAACTTAGTTTACCGATGTTCATGGCAGTGCAGTGGTTGCGTCCCGCTTGCTCGTTTGCCTCCCCACTCAACAAGATCAACCTAGCAACATTGCACGTATTTCAGTTAAAAATTACTTCCGAATCATACCTTTATTTGCATAGTTACTTGAAGTAACGATCAAATTGAAATATCAGCAAGGAACCCGTCGCCTGCGACCCAGAATTATAAGGGCCAAGCGGCGTTCTCTCGGTTCAGTAGGTTACCGCAAAGTTCATTGGATCTCCGTTTGCATACATTAAACTATACGAGTCTGAATAAAATAAGATTGGCTTGGTCAATTTGCGTTTGTAAACATTGTTATAGGTGAAATATTAGTATAAAATCGTCGCTATATAAAGGGAAATGATATGAACCACGTTTTTAATTGCATTCCTTAGTTTTTAGTTTTCTATGTACGAGTATCTTACCGCCTTACTGAAAGACTCGTCACTAAGTAGCAACTTATAAAATCGTTATTAACTGACTTTAGAGTCAGTTAATAACGATTTTATAAGTTGCCGCACTTAGGTGCGGCCGTAAGTTTTCATTAGTCTATTTAAGTACTTATATTTCCCTTTATCTAGTACTCATTGTAAAAGCCTAGAGCATAGTTCGGGACCAGGGTGCTGGCACCAATATTTATTACTTTTAGCTGACAGGTACCGGTAATGGGCACTTAACTCTTAATTCAATGATCATACGGTTATAAATATTATGTTACAGAACAAATGGATAACCCTTATCTTCTGTAAAATAAGATTCAAGTTCCCATTCTGTTTCTGAGTCTTGGATGTTTTCTATGTATTTATTACACGACTGCTCAAAAAAGGAGTCTAATGTTTTCAGGATTCATGTAGTTACATGAATTTTAAAGTTTTTTTTCTATATAAGCATTTATATCGTAGTCTAGTAGGTACCCATTGCACAAGCCTTGGGCAATTTGTGTGAGATTATCCCCTTATTAGTGTTGGGAATTTAAGCTTCGAGGCGTAAACTACAAGACTCGAGTCGCGACTGCTGAGTCTAAAAGCCTCGAACCGTAAAGCCTCGACCGTATAAGACTCAAATTAAAAAGTTCGTATTGCTGAGCACAGAAACCTCGATTCTTAAGCTTTAAAGCCTCCTAAGCTTTGAAGGTTTGAGTTTATAAAGTTTGGACCATTTAAAACTCCTAAAAGCTTTTAACAAGTATAGAGACATCTTTACAGATATTATTAATAATATAAATCAAATGGTATGAAATTTTCAATATGGTTATTTTATATGCAACATGTAATTTTGAGTAAGTAAGTAACTATGTAGTATTGTAAGTTTTAAGTTGATGGTATTTCTGTAGCTCTGCCTGCCTACCTCAGTCTGGGAATGAAGGCGTGACGTTATGTATGTATGTAGGTATGTGTATGTAATTTTAAGTACAGTCAAGTGTCAAAATGTAGTTGCGTACAAATTACTCAAAATATTTATTTACTTATTTATTTATTTATTCATAATAAAACACAGCATAACAGTAAAACACTACAGCACTGTGGATTATAAAAACTAAAAACAACAATCGGTAACACCTTAATAATATAAAAAGACAAATAACAATAACAGTACACAATTATGATGACATTAAGATTATAAGAAGCGGGTCTATATTCTATGCAAAAATTACAACATCACCAAGCAAAAACCATGTGAAACAATGGGCTCCCGTGAGAAAACATTTAGACTGATATATCCCATAGTTCTTAATTCGCCGACATAAGAGCTATGGGACATGTTTTTGCTCTGCGATTTATACACACAGTCATAAATTTAAAAATTTAAACAACATTTTGAATGCAAACTTTTATCGCCCGGTTACAGTAAATCGAATCGAAATAGTAATGTTCCAAATACAGCAGTTTCCATTTACACCTAGGTATTTTTTGCTTTAACCTGGAATTTTCTCCTATTTCTTATTAATACTACCAACTTTTTACTGACAGGAAAAATATATTGAAAAGGCTTGACCTGATAACTTTGTCCAATCACAACAACCAACTCAAATGAACACCAATCAATAAATTCTAGTCAATTTTTATTACCTCATCCTCATGTACGACTTCCGAGTATCAACAATCTGTCTCTATATCATTAACTCGTTGCTAAGTAACTTATCCGATATAGATATGTTTATAATATTGTTTAATAAATACACAATAATACTTTCCGTCTAAAGTGCTCATTGTGTACAAGTAAGCTCTTAACGCTTGACGCAGGCCTTTGAGGTTCGGGGGCTTGAGCTTTCAAAAGGCCCGAGTTTTAAAGCATGAGCTCTCTATGAAGCCCGAGTATTAAAGACTTACTTTTGAGAGCTCGTAAAAAGCTTGAGTCGTTGGTTCTGAAAACTGATAAAGACTGTACTCGATAAAATCGGGGCATACATGCTCTGATGTATTTTTAAACGAATGCTTATTTTAAAGCAGCACTTTTTAGGGTTCCGTAGCCAAATGGCAAAAAACGGAACCCTTATAGATTCGTCATGTCTGTCCGTCTGTCCGTCCGTATGTCACAGCCACTTTATTCCGTAACTATAAGAGCTATACTGTGGAAACTTGGTAAGTAGATGTATTCGGTGAACCGCATTAAGATTTTCATACAAAAATAGAAAAAAAACAATAAATTTTTGGGGTTCCCCATACTTAGAACTGAAACTCAAAAATTTTTTTTTCATCAAACTCATACGTGTGGGGTATCTATGGATAGGTATTCAAAAATGATATTGAGGTTTCTATTATAATTTTTTTCTAAACTGAATAGTTTGCGCGAGAGACGCTTCCAAAGTGGAAAAATGTGTGTCCCCCCCCCCGTAACTTCTAAAATAAGGGAATGATAAATGTAAAAATAATATATGATGTACATTACCATGCAAACTTCCACCGAAAATTGGTTTGAACGAGATCTAGTAAGTAGTTTTTTTTTAATACGTCATAAAAACATTGATCAAAGCTACAACGAACTTTTATATTATGTTACTTGCTGCTACGGAACCCTTCATGGGCGAGTCCGACTCGCACTTGGCCGCTTTTTTGTAATAGTCAGTGGTTATGAAACTGCATAATAAAAATACATTAATAATGAAATGTTGGAGCATCTGTGACTTAGACCATTATATAATCCACAATACCAATATTTATTTGTACACCGTCTTCTTACAGTGTTTACCAAATTCTCCTGTCAAAAGCATTTTAGGTATTACTTTTAATTATACAAGGCAAATTATACCTTATTGTTATTAAATATTAAAAAAATCGTTTTGTATTCAGATTGAGATAGCTGTGAGGTTTTTGATTTTGGCGAATTTGACTTTTTGATAAATAAAATGCCTCCCATACTCGTACAAAAGCAACTTTCAGTAGTTGGGGTAAAAATTTATATATTACTATTGTTTTTTTTTAAGATAACATTATAATGTGCGTAAAACAGCTTGTAAAAATATAAATACAGTTGTGACCTTGTAGCAGGAAGCGAGTCAAGATTGACAAAAAACGCTGGACAGGAGATGAAAGGTTTGATAGAATATATAATTATATTCGGCGAAAACTCACACATACCCATACATTATAATACGATTTTATTTTATTACGAGGGTGACACTGAAAGTTTTCAGAACTGACCACTTGTAAACAAAATAATTCAAAAATAAGTTTAAATTTTGAAAATGGAACTCTTTGCCAATATTATTGAGTATGAATTTTATTCATTTGTCATTTGTTTTACGATTTGGCGGCAAATTGAAAATTGTCTGTGTCACGTAAGCATGAATTTAACGCGAGAAAATGTTCGTGCTATGATTTTTTATGATCTTCGATATCATTCAAGTCAACAAGAAAGTTATGATAGACTACGATTGGCCTTTCCCGATGAAGCCCCATCTAGTGCCACTGTTTACAACTGGTTTAATGAGTTTAAACGTGGTCGCACTAATCTCACCGATGATCTGCGTAAGGGACGGCCTTCTACGGTGACGACTGAAGATAACATCAGTGTTGTGCGGCGTATGATAGAGACTAATAAAAGAGTGACCTATCAGCTGATTCGGACAAGCTTAGGCATCGGTATGAGTCAAGTGCACAAAATCCTACATGAACATTTAGTGGTCAGGAAGCTTTGTGCCCGGTGGATACCTCATAATTTGACCGAGGCCCAAAAACTCCATCGTGTTGATTGGTGCCGTGAAATGATTGAAAGATTTAACACAGGTGACTCAAATGCTGTGTTCGACATACTTACGGGTGACGAAAGCTGGATTTACTGTTATGATCCCGAAACCAAACGACAATCTGCTCAGTGGGTGTTTCCTTCCGAGGAGTTGCCAACTAAAGTGAAGAGAGGTCGAAGCGTGGGAAAAAATATGGTGGCCTCGTTCTTCGGAAGGACAGGTCATTACGCGACAATTGTTTTAGAGGATCGAAAAACAGTTACTGCAGAGTAGTACACTAACAATTGTTTGCCACTTGTCTTGGAAATAGTTCGGGAGAAATGACCTCGCAGTAGAATCCTCCTTCACCACGACAACGCCTCGTTGCACACCACCGCCAGGCGAACGATCGACTATTTGGCGACGTCAGACGTGGAATTACTGGGTCACCCGCCGTATAGCCCCGACCTCGCACCTTTGAGTGGGCAAAGTGCTTTTTTCAGTGGTTCCATCGGATGCAGCGATGTATTGACATGAATGGACACTATTTTGAAAAGATATAATTAACTAATAAATTGCTAGTTTACTCAGTTTTTGATTTTCTAAGAACTTTCAGTTTGACCTTCGTATATAGTATTACAAATTTTACAATTTATAAAAAACAAAACTGCTGGAAAATATGGATTCATTGCAAAGATGCACCAGAGCATGCATGGCCCGATTTTATCGTGTAGTCTTTATTTATATATTTACTAGCGACCCGCCAGCGGCTTCGCCCGCTGCATTTTTTTATTTTTGTAAAAGATATATTTTGTTTTCAATAAAAAGTATCCTATGTTACTTCTAGTACCTTCCAGAATATGTGTACAAAGTTTCATGATTATTCGTCAAGTAGTTTTTGCGTGAAAGCGTAACAAACATCCACGCTTTCATATTTATAATATTAGTAAGGATTATCCATCATACCTATATGGTTTCATCACCTTAGATCAATTTGTGTAAGATATTGGCTTTTAATGGCTTTCCAAGATAATTTCGAAAGTAAGTACTGTAACCACTAAAAAAAAACTTTAGTCTGCCTACGATGATTTAAAAAGTCACCTCTAAAGCATGGCAAGTAATAATTTACGCTCAGTCGCCCGTTGAAGTCTTCTATAATGGGCTATTTTCATTTAACAAAATTGTTTGCAAGTTCTGTATTCCTATGTATCGCTATCACAATCTAGCTCATCAGCGACCAAGCAACAGTGTTGACAAAAATACAAACTTATTCTATTTAGTCCTTGGGGTTGATAATGCGCTACATTTGGAATTTTGTTATTGCGTTTCTCTATGGGGCTCAAAGCCTTACCACGACCCTCTATGCTGACAATGATAGGTGGCTGGTGACATTTCAGTGTACAGTCGACTACAAAGAGATGAATCCACTTGTTCACCTTATTGTATTATAAGGTCCAAAATTGGAAATATACCTTTGTAGCCGACTGTACATGGCGCAGCTTATATGAAGCCAAGTGTGTAAAAACTTGTTAACATTGCGATGTATAACCAACCGAATTGTAAGCTAGAAACTATCATTGTCAGGTTTGTGAAATAGTTGGAACTGTTGGAAGATTGTCTCGCTTGCCTTCTTAAAGCCATAAAAAGCTCGTACATACAAAAATGAGTGTGGGTTTGCCTGAAAATTGGTACAAAGGACGTCTTGGGAGGGTCCGACATATACCAGCAAGTCGCATCATACCATTGCTTCGAGTCTCAGCGCTAATCTATGCAGCGTTTCTTTCGAGTACAATATCATTTTGGAATGAGTTAAGGCTTTCTGCACGCGCTAAAACTTGTTTTGTATGCTCCGACGGGACTCCTTAAACTTGCCGGATAAACGTTCGACCCAGCGCTGTGTTAGGAGAATAACAACCCTGATGTTTTCTCGGTTCGATACAATATAGGGTTTCAACTGAACATTGGTCTCCTTTTGGGAAGCGCTAGTAGTCATATTGGTAGACTGGTGGTTTAGTGGGGGTAGGACCTTGTGCAGGGTCCGTCCGAATCGCTACCACCATCTCATCCTTAACCTTTTCAACGCCATGTCAAATACTAAACTTGTCACTCGCACGTCATTGACAGCTCAACTCCACAGCAGACCAGACCAGAGGTGATAAACTTTACCTCATAAACAATCAGGTCTATTTTCCACTGTCAACCATGACGGATGTATCAGTCGTTGGCGTTGAACCTGCGGTGCTGATATTATGAGTCGTTGGCGTTGAAAAGGGTCAACTTACCGCCTAGCAGCACTGTTGGCAATGCTGTGTTGCGGTGTGGGGATAAGATAGCGGAGATGTAATTACTAGCATAGAGGCATTCCATCTGAGTCCTCAGGGTTGGAAATGCATTTGGACTCTTCAGATTGTATTCTGGAGAATTCAAATGTCAAATGGGTCGTAGATAGATCCCACTTACCATCAGGTGGCCTGAATACAAGTGTGCCTCGTCCTCGCCTTAAAAAAATATCATGGTGTATTAGGAAGTGTCTACATGGCCTACTTAGAGACTAGAGATTTTAATTTCCATTTTCAATAAAAATATTAGGTAGGGGAAGGTTGGGTAAAGCGAACACCCCAGGAAAAGAGAATTCGGCCTCCCCCTTCCGACTTATTCGTTCTTCTCGCACCATGCGCCTATACCACGTCCGGAATCCTTCGCTCAGTGAGCGGCAAGCATAGTAAGGAACGATCGCTGCGCGCGTCGTCGCTAACGAGTCGAAATGTGTTTTTGGTGAAAAAAGATCGATGTTTAAAGATAAGTACTTTGTGTGTTATCTTGTCATAGTATTTATCTCGAACATTACTGGTCGATGCTTCTATTGCGTATTAAAATATCTTCCGTTTACAGTGCATTTCTTTGAGAACGAATCAACGGTTCCTTGGTTGGTTGGTTCCTACCCCTTGTTTGAAGTAACATCTGATTTGTTTGCTCCGTCTATTTATACTTTGTTTAGTGGTTTAAAGTGAAGTGCTGCCGTTGTGTTTGTGACTATCGTGTGACCAGTAAAAAGCCCTTTCTAGTGACGGTTCTATCATTAAGATTGGTTCAGTGGTTGTAAAATTACAAGCAAAAACATATAATATTCTTTTTGCCTACCGCTCGGAACTGACCTACGACAACCCGCGCCATCGGGCGCGCGCTGAGTCACCGCGGCGCTCCGCTGACCGCTGTCTTTAACGCCTATAGTTTTAGCTACTGCAATGAGTTGCGCCGCCTGTTTTCGCGATGTACTTGATAAGGAGGATTATCTTGTTTGCGCGAAGGAAGATTGCAGCAAACTTCATCATCGTTTATGTATGGGTGGGAGGCATCTAACCAATGATGAAAAAAATGCATGGATTTGCCCTGAGTGCCACTGTGCTGCAAAAAAGGGAGGTGACAATAGCCTCACTCCTGTAGGGAATTCCAAAAAATCTCGTGATGCTAGTGACTCGAATGTGACGTTTCGGAAAAAGGTCCCTGCTTGGACCTCTGAGTCAGCACCCAAATGTAACGAGCCGAATGATCTCTCCGTTGAAATTCGCAGCCTAAGATACGAGATGACTAGTCTGAGAGACCAGCTTGCCAATGCTATATCTTTAATTGCAACATATGATTCAAAGTTGGATACCTATGCTCGACAAGTGAGTGCTTTGAATACCAAACTGGAGGGATGTGAAAATGCAGTTCCCAGGAAATGCGCATGCCAAGTACCTGTATCCATTCAGCCTTCGAAACCCATTCTTCCTTCGGAGCCCGCATCCGGTAGTCAAAGACAGAAGCCCGAGATCGTAAAGAAGACCTCTAAAAAACCTCGCTCTAAACCGGCTACGACTACAGTTTCTGATCAGCCAGAAACCGCTCTAACTACGGCTGACAATCCTCGTAGTATAGAGCAAAGTGGGCATCAATTTGAGCTAATGCCACATAATGGTAACAAAGAGCAGCAGGCTGTGAACGATAGAGCCAGCGGCGACTCGAAACGAAAAAGTCAAGGGCCTATCTCACTTTGCGGCACCGCTGGCCCAGCAGTAACAACCTTAAAAGCGGTAGAGCAATTTAGATATCTGCATCTATGGAATATGGCGTCCAATAAAGATGAAGTTCTCCAATATCTAAAACAGTTGTGTCCTGGCGAGACCGTCGTGGTTGACGAGTTGACGCCTAAAGGAAGCTACAAGTCCTTCAAAATTCGAGTTCCAGAAGTGCACTACAACAAGTTGTATTCCATGGACATCTGGCCTGTTAATGCTAGAATAAAACCGTGGATCCACTATAGAAAAACATCTACGGACCAGCAGAGTACCCCCGAGGCAGCAGTGTCCCGTGGTAATCGGCAGCCATTTCGTGGTCCGAAGGATGCACAGTAACTCCGGCTACTTTCAAGCTTTCTACCAGAATGTGAGAGGTCTTAAAACCAAGCTCTCAGTGTGGCGAAATGGTCTGGCATTACTGGGACATAATATAGTGGCAGCAACTGAAACATTCCTCGATGGTTCTGTGGAGGACTCCGAACTGATATGTGGCGGCTGGAGCATTGTGCGTCGAGATAGGGGCACGCCCTGTGGAGGAGTTATGCTCGCTGCGCGCTCGCCCATTGCGCTGCGCCGACGGCGGGATCTAGAGACAGAGTTCGGTGAGGACCTGTGGGCTAGTTTCACTTGGACTGGCCGAACTTTTTATGTATGTGTAGTGTATTTAAAGCCAAGTTCAACCGACCAAGACTTCATGAATTGGTTCTGTAAAATTGAAGGGTTTATTCACGAACTGAAAGGAAATATTGTTATCTTAGGGGACATTAATTTAAATAGTGCTTCTCTTAATGTTCGCAACTATTTTTCCTATTTTCTATCATATTCGGGTTTAGCTGATAAGAACGCTGTAGTAAACCAACATGGTAGTATTTTGGATATTGTATTGACGGGAGGCGAACTAGAAATGCGGGAAGTATCGGTGACTGTCATGGATGGCGTAGTCCCCATTGATGCATACCACCCAGCACTGGATATTGGGTTTACAGTAAGTCTGAAGCGTTGCTCCGAACAACTCGATCCCAGTAATATTTCAACGAAAGACTGGAATTTCTGTAAGTGTAATCCTGAGCAGTTATATAGCAGTTTGATGGATGTATCATGGGATCGAGTTCTTTTTTCCGATAGTACGGTAGCAGCTACGGATGCGTTTTATGATATCGTCTACGGCATTTTTGATAACTATGTCCCGAGGAAGAATCGCAATAAAACCCCGGCAATGCGATTCCCTGTCTGGTTCACCTCTGACATAATTCATGACGTGAAATTAAAAATTAAACTCCACGCCAATTGGAAGCGCTCTGGATCCGATGATGATTACAAAGCGTTTTCGGGTCTTCGAGCTTCTTTAAAAGATCGAGCTGCTATTGCCTATGACTTGCATTTAAAGCAAATTGAGAGTGACATTGAATTGAATCCTCGTAATTTCTGGCGTCATGTATCTAGTATGAGAGCCAAGGGTGGTTTCGAACCTAATGTTACCTTTAAAGGGAAATCGTACACAGGTGTTGCAGCGGCTGAAGCATTTGCCAACTTTTTTGCAAGCATGTTTCTTCCTGAAAGACCCATACTAGACGCCGGGATCGTTGTGGATTTTGACAATAGCTGTAATAGCAATTATGTCAATATTTTTTGCTTTACACCCAATGATGTTTTGTATGGGATCAATAAGCTGAAGCCAAACAGTTCTATTGGACCTGACGGCATACCACCTGCCTTATTAAAATACGTTTGTAATACTTTTGTAACTCCGCTGTGTCACATTTTTAACCTGGCTCTTAGGTCTGGCGTGTATCCCTTCTACTGGAAGATATCCAGGGTGACTCCTATTCCGAAAACGTCGGACAGATATGCGGTGGAAGAGTACCGACCCATCGCTATTTTATCCTCGCCTGCCAAAATATTTGAGAATGTATTGCATAGGCTCATTTATAATCAGATCGAGGTATTTTTAAGCAATGTTCAACACGGCTTTAGGGGTAGGCGGTCCGTTAATACCAATCTCATGACTCTAGTGGAGTACATTTCTGCCCAAATGGATCGAGGCCAGCAAGTAGATGTGATCTACTTTGATTTTCGGAAGGCGTTTGATAGGGTGAATAATGACATACTGCTGACCAAACTAAATGCTATGGGATTTGCGCCAGACCTCCTTCGGCTTCTGGCAGATTATCAACGCGACCGCCAGCAATACGTCAGACTTGGTATATTCGATTCGGCCCCCTATCATACGCGTTCGGGAGTAAGTCAAGGCTCTATCCTGGGACCGTTACTTTTTTTAGTAATGGTGAATGATATTCCAAATGTCCTCAAACATTCACGATGCCTTATGTACGCGGATGATTTGAAGCTGTACACAGTTATCAATACTATTGAAGACTGCCTACTTCTACAGGCTGATATAGAAGCAGTTTGCTGTTGGGGTGTAAAAAACAAAATGGAGTATAATCCATCCAAATGCTTCGCAATGTCCTTTGGAAGGCTTAGGCAGCCGCTCTCCTTCGGCTATGTAATCAAGGGCATCCCGATTGCAAGACCAACAGTTGTAAAAGATTTAGGAGTCATATTTGACCATAAACTTACATTTCACGACCACATTGTTGATATTACTAAGAAATCCTTTCAGAGGTTAGGCTTCGTACTCAGAAACGCTCGTGATTTTCGAAGCTGTAGAGTCATCAAGCTCCTGTTCGAGGCTCTTGTAAGGAGCAAGCTTGAGGCGAGCTCTTGCGTGTGGAATCCGTATGAAGGCACATACGCTCTGATCCTAGAAAAGGTTCAGAAAGCATTTCTACGGTTTCTCTACAAGCGCACCCTAGGACACTATCCCTTTATGTATCCAACGAAATTCCTCCAGGGATGTCTTGGGTACAATTCTCTTGAAGTTAGGAGAGCCCGAGACCAATTTATAATGTGTTGCAAAATCCTTCGTGGCATCATAGACGCTCCCAATTTACATGACGACCTGCTGCGTCTTTTCGTCCCAAATAACTACCTTCGTAACAGAGGTCACAAGCTTTTTTCCGTGCCCTTGAGTCGAACTGTTGCTCGCTCCAACTCTCCGCTGCCTCGCACTCTCAACACCTTTAATAGATTTCTCCTAGAACACCCGAATTGTGACATCTTTGTGGATAAATGGAGCAAAATTTTGTTGGAGTGCTTACGGTTCTGTGAGGTCGATGAATGATTGTTTTATTTTTATTATTATTATTATTATTATTATTATTACTTTTTACTACTTATACAACGTTTTCCTTTTTTAATTATACACATTTATTATTGATATACCATTTATCCTTATAAGTACCTAATCACCAAGAATTATTGTAATGAATTTTATTTTATTATGGTTTTAGCCAAAAAAAAATGCACGTGTTTATTGATTTTATTTAATTTGTCTTTTTATGTATTGTTTCTATTCTAATGTTATAATTAATTAGTTTAATTAGTGTAATTGGTGTAATGCCGTTCTAATTAATGAAATAAATAAATAAATAACGGTTATTTTTTGAACGTGATTACTTTTGTAAACTGACTGATTGGGCAAAGTGGATACCGTTTTCACTTAGCCCATGGCTTTATATTTATGAGGTAAAAATTTCTAATCACAATATTTTATTACAGATGGTGTATAAATATAAAAATGACTAATCAGGGTTCTTGGTCAACAGAAGTTATAGAGCACCGATAAAAGGAACGGCACGAAAGTATGGATTGCCATATGCCACGGTGTATAGGCATTTTAAAACCGGAAAGACATCCAAACAACTTGGCCCGTTTCGTCCATTGTTCAATGAAAAGATTATTAAGATTTTATGACTGATATTTGCTTTGCTCGGGGCCAGTTTCATTTTGCCCGGGGACAAATTTCACTTTGCCCGGCACTCTGGGCAAAGCGAATCAAATAACTTTTTATTTTTTTGTTCAAAATTACAAAAACTGTTAAACATTAGAGGCTAATTATACTTAGGTGTTTTTTAAAGATCTTTGATTAAAGAGTTATTATAGACATTTTTTTAATTTCTTCCTTGTAACACTTTTCTGTTATGTTCAGTCAAAGGTAAAGGTGTTCACAATGCCCGGACTTCCCCTAAGTATTTTTTTTTCAAACTTACAAAATTGTTATCCACTCTTTTATTGCCAGACAATCTCGGTCTGGAGAAAAACGAACGCCCTTTAAATTTAGTTTTATAGAGATTACCGCATTCATACACCGAACTTGCTTACTAATATCTTAAATACATAAAAGAGAAAGTATATTTCCCCTTATTTTAACCGGTCGATCTGAAATTCATTCAATACATAGATAATTTATAGCCCCGAAACGGACATAGACAAAGTAGAACAGTTCCCGAAATGTAGCGGTAAACAATATACCTACTCGTATGTGCGAGCAGTGTCGCGCGTATAAACTTATTTAAATTATAATAATTTACAAAAAAATGCCAACCTAATTGTCATGTAAGTGTAACGCGCGTTTTAGCGCTCTCATTACCGTTGCGCAAGCACCGCTCAAGGATGGTCGCGGGAAAGTACACTAATATTCTGACGGATCCTACATCTAGTTACAGTTGAAACTATTACTTATGTTATGTTTTTTTTTTTGGTATTCTTGAGAATATGACGAGAAATACTGAAACTTTCTTTAGTATTTAAATTCTAAACTACAACATTATCTAAATTCTAAACTACCGAACCACAATATACAGACTGTTACTTATTCAAGACGTAAGACAAAGTAATGACGACACATTGGCATAGTTGGGAGTGAACCTGCCTCTGAAGCCTGCGGTCCTGGGTTCAAATCCCGGTAAGGGCAGATATTTGTGTGATAAGCGCGAATATTTGTTCCTGAGTCTTGGATGTTTTCTATGTATTTAAGTATGTATTTCTCTATATGTATGTTTATCGTTGTCTGGTACCCATAGTACAAGCCTAGAGCTTAGTTTGGGACTAGGTCAATTTGTGTGAGATTGTCCTCTGATATTTATTTATTTATTTTATTTATTTATTTATTGTTGTTAATAAAAAAAGTTTTTAATGCTCCCGTGTCCCAATGTCTTCTGGCACTAAACCCTCCATTTTAAAGTAAATATTTTAAAATACAATATTTAATTTAAAAAAAAGTGCATGTGACTAAGATGATGTCGTAAGATGCTTCTTGTTTATACGAGCACGAGTATGCTATGCATGGTAATACGAGTACATAAAAATGAAGTTTAACATTATATACCTTAATAAAAATACGCAATACCACCTGGACTTTTCCGCTTTGCTGTTTGGCTCGACGCGCTCGCACAAAACACCTACTTAGATTGTTCACGATTTTTAGAAACCGATCTACATTTTATTTTTAATACCCCAGTTTCACTCATGGATTTTAGAAAACTATAGGACATTTCAAGCTCGCCGTAAGCAACGCCGCGGGAAAGTCATTGTGTATATACCTATAATATATAAACCATTGAAATGTGCTTCGTCATAGTCGCTCAACTATCTGAATCGAAATATATTATCTCCACCCTCGAAATAGGTATCATTGAGGAGTTCCGCTGGATTTGTTACTGAATATACCGAATCGCTAAGTGTGTGCCTTTAATATTTGAAGAGTTCCCTCAATTCCTTCTGGATCCCCAATCAGATGCTGATTTAATGACCATGAGAGTATTTCGGGACTATACCCTATAAAACAAAAAACTTATTTATAAATCGGTACAATTGACGGAGTAATCAGTGAACATATATAAACAAATACGTACAGCAGAACATAGTAGAAACCACATTTTTTTAAGTCAGTTGAATATATGGTGTATTTCAATTCCGCTCCACGAACAAATTACCAGCGTACAATTAGCCCTTGTGGTCGGAAGTAGGACACGTAATTCCGAGAGGCCAGCGGGGCTAGTCAAGTTGCATTCGACAATCGTTAGCGATTATGTTTCGATTGAATAATGTAAGGAATTGACGCTGAGATGGTACCACGTGACTATCTCGGTGACTCACGTCATTTCCATACATTTTTCAACCGAAACATAAGCGCTAACGATTGTCGAATGCAACTTGACTAGCCCCACAGTAGTTATACTCTTGTAGAGTCAGATTCGATGTCTTTTATGTTGTAGATTAGGAGCTCAATTCTTGATTGTTATAGCCTAGCTTTACTCGTAGGTTTTAGGCTGGGTACGCATCTGAGCGGCTCAGCCTGAGGCATGGTCACCCCGCGCGGTGAGCTGCTTGCGAGCCAAATTGTTGCATATAAACATGCGCGGGTCCTCGCCGCGAGCCGACATTTCAAAATGGCGTCAGACACAATGACAGCCGCGGCTGCGTTTATCATTATTGTTAATATTTTTTCTTAATAATTTACTGAATTATTAACAAAAAAATAAGAAATTGCCTCGGTGGTGGAATAATGGCTAAGCAACTTTATCAATTTTGTACGCGCCTCACCCACAGACAAGTTAGAACTTGTCGTTCAGCCTGCGGCACGCTAAGATACACGTCCAAATTACGCGAGGCACTCACACTGAGGCGCCTTTGAGCACGGTCAAAAGACCGACTTTCGGCGGCTCGCCGCGCGCCACTCGCTCACGCACAGCGCGTCAGCGCGTACGAATTTGAGCAAAATAGGTGAGCCGTGCGTGCCTCTAGGCTGCTCTAATTGGTACCCACCTTTACAAAAATCCATGTGGGAAATTACTCTTAGGCCATAAATCCTTTGACCGCAGAGAAGCCAGTATTAGCGTGTTTTTTTTCGGGTAGGTACCTATTTTGTCTTCTAAGATCAATCTTGGCAATGATGTTCCTGTAGAGATTATCGGAAAAAGTTCGAAAACTAAAACTCGACTACTAAAAAAACGCTCAAAAAAGTATAAAACGAGAAAATATTCTCATCTGAAATGTATTATGTACATTTTATTCAAAAATTATTGTCTAATAGCTGTTGCCCGGGACTTTGTCCGCGTAGAAGTCGTTTATCGCTGTTCCTAGTGAAGTTCAGAGGATGGTCGTGGTCGTATGCCACCTACCCTAATTAAACAATACAATCTAACAGTAGTAAACGACCATAATAAGCTTTAGAGCTAAAAGTATCGCGCTATACCTGCAGTACCTAGAGGGTAGTATATAACTATGACCATATTATATGAGGTGGCATACAACCACGGTTATCCTCTGAACTTCAGTGGGAATAGCGATACGACAAAGTCGTGAGTAACAGTTAGTAGACATTAAATGTTGATTAAATTGTATGTATATAATAAATTTCAGATGACAATATTTTCTTGTTTTATACTTTTTTGAGCGTTTTTTTAGTAGTCAGGTTTTAGTTTTCGAACTTTTTTTCTATTTAAATTGTTTTGGGGTACTACATGAACTATTATCAGATCCAATTTCCTTTTTTTAATGCAAATGATGACGAATACAATGTGTTATTCCTATTATCCGAATACACTCAAATTAAAGACAAACAAAGATAGTCAATGTAATTGTAAGGATACTTAGACAGGCAGCATCAATATATATATATATATATATATATATATATATATATATATATGAAATGTGCTAATCATGCCTTTTCATTTGACACCCCACACGGCATGTTTTTTTTGTTATAGTTCATGACTTTATGTCCTTTAGGGGGCGCTATATTCAATTTAATGTGACGTCACATAGCCTATAAAAAGCGGACCATTAAAACGCTTCCCACGATACCCCATTTGTTAAATTATGATAAGTAGTTTAGAAGTTATGAAGGGACAGATGAACATACATACGTATACCGGTCAAAATCATAACCCTCCTTTTTGCTTCGCCGTAGTCGGGAAAAAAAAGACTTAAATCCAGCCGACGTTTCGACTCGATCTTTAATTGGCTTTTGGTTTGTTCAGCAGTTGGTAGCTGGCAGGTAGCTGTTTACTGTGCCTAGGGTCGTGGATTTGAATCTTGTTTGGGGCAATATTTAACCTTTATTTGAGTCATATATTTAAATAAAGCTAGCACATATTCTAGTGGCATTGAAGTTAATCAGATATTTTGAGCGCATTGTTGGGTAATGTGTTGTTACGCCAGTACAGGGAATCCTAGTTAGGGATTCAACTACTTTGTGCTAAGTCGCAATTAAGTAGGCCAAGCGTTATCAAAAAGGCAATGTTACAGCTACAGTGTCTTTATTTGTAAAGTAACGCTCGTCGAGGATCTAATTTCGCTCCAGTAATAATACACTTTATATTCAGGTACTTACGACATTTGGAGTTCATTTATCACGTTGGAGGCTACGCCTACGAAGCCAGCCCAAAACGGCAATCCGCCTTGATGTACTAAAGTTCACATTTCCACAAATTGCCCTGACATTACCTACACACTCGTGCCTACGTTACGTAATTGATGCAGTTACATGCATTATCCGGATTGTTCTCAATTCCTCGAGATTCCGCGGTCATTCGCAAAGGTCGCGACCGCGACGGCTTGTCTGATTTCATTGCACTTTAATTAAATTCGGAAATGCAATTATCTTTCAGCATCTGACTCACGTATCTGTTGTATGCGTTCTGCGGTTATCAACCGACTTCAAAAAAGAAGGAGATTTTATGTTCCAATGTTTGTATCTTTTAGAGGTGCTTTGACGTTAAATCAAAAGCGTGATTTTTCGTGCTAAGTATAACCTTATTCAAATGTATGTAGTTACGCCATATTGCCAACGGGATTGCTCTGGAACCTAATATTTAAAACGATTAATTTGGGAAAATGGATGAAAGTAGCACAAAACCGACCGTCTTGGAGATCATTGAGAAAAACCTATGTCTGCGTTCTTCGGCTACGGCGACGATAATGATGAAATTAAAAAGCCCCGACATAATATATAATTGCGACCCCTACTTTATGAGCTGATAACTCTTAAACTGCCCCACTGATTTGCATCAAACCTAGCCAAGGATCACCCTGGTTAAGACAACTATAAGCTACAATACCACAGACAGATACGAAGCTGCACACGTTAAAATTTTAACACCCAATTAAGAGAGTAACAATTAAGAGAATGGTTGCAATCGAAGTCGCATTTTAGGGCAGGCACATACATGTGGGAACATAGTTGCACCTGAGTTCCCGTTGGCCCAGCGAATTCTTTTCGCCGCGCCGCGCCGTGGTCGCTGGGGACGTGGTTTAGCGGCGATAGGAACGTAGTCGCTCACTGCCTTATTACACTGTAAACACTGCTCACTGTATTGTTATATTTAGTATTTTCAATATTATTTTTATTTCAACTTAGTTTATTCATTTGAAGCGCTTGCTTCCGTAACAGAAGGTTCCACATTGGTGACCCCGACGTGTTTAAAACATATAAACTTTAGCACAAGCTTTGATAATATGTAAAGTATCGTACATTTATTGTTGTTTATTAGGTAGGCCGAAGTTATTAATAAGACCCGTGGGCAAGACAAACTATATTGAATAAACAATATTCCGATCAATATGCTTAATAATATTTTATTACTGCATTGTTAATTGTTATTTTCTATAGCTACATCATAATTCAGAAATCGATATCTCATAAGCACACGTCACTTTACAGACAGGCGAAGATTGACTTCGCTGAGTTATGTATTCATATGAAACAATACGCTACCTTGACATTAAACGTATCGAGTATCGCCCACTGAGTGCTGGCGATCCGCTGATAAGCAATAGAGTTGCGTGTAACCTGCTCGGACAGTTATTAATAACCTTTGACAAGGAGCCATTTAGCTAAATTTGGCGTGTTTTTAGGGTTCCGAAGTTAAACTAGGATCTCTTATAGTTTCGCCATGTCCGTCCGTCCGTCCGTCCGCAGCCTAGCTCAGAGACTCTTAGTACTAGTAACTTGGTATGAATATACATATTAGTCACGCCAACAAAATAAAAATAGCATCGTCTACCCCATAGTGTGGGGTGTCGTTGGAAAGGTCTTTTAAAAATATTACGGTTTTGCGAAAAAAACTTTTTGATTAAGGGATTTGTTTATGAGATATTAAGTTTTAAAGCGCAATAGTGTCCCCCCCAAAACAGAAAACGTTAAAAATCTGAAAAAATCTTAAATTAAAGTGCATAGGTATAACGAATTAAAAAGGAAAACTATCACGACTAAGTAGACATCATTGGTTTATGTTTATACCTACTAAAATCATCTAAGACGGCACCAAATGACTTTAAATTATGACATGTATTATTACTTAGTTACTTTAGTTATTTTAAATTGTCCGTCATGAATTCTTCTATACAGTTATATTCTCAAAACATCATTATTAACAAGACATCAAATAGACAGTGTCGACGGAGCTCCTGTTCCTGGGTGGTTTGGCCCTCCGGGCCTGCTGTAAAACTAACATAACCTAAACCTACCTACGATTCTATAACCTAATTCCACCATTTGCAAATATCATGTTTTGCGAATATCATGCTTTGCGAATATTATGTTTTGCGACTATCATATGTTTTGCGAATATGATATTCTGCGAAGTATGGGATTTTATTATAACGCTTGGGATCATGCGCCATTCATACCTCTGTTGTGCAAACATAGCACAAGCAACAGTAGCAACACCATCAGATCTATCAACCCACGCATGCTCGAATCCGGCTGCACATGACCGGTCGTGCCCTGCCCTCGGCAATTACCGCCACACCCGTCCGGCTACTTAGCTACTTGCCAGACCTTCAACGGACCCATGATCCGATCTCAGACCATGGCCGCCGAGACCTCTAATAATTAATATCTAAACCCGTTAAGATGTAACTGAAGGTTTTATTTTAATAATCATCGCGATAACAAGCAGAGATAATGTTAAATAACAAACGTCGAGTTTAGAAAAGATTTGCATCTTAGTGCCAACAAAGCTACACAATTTTGGCCAACTTAATGCGCATGTGATGGTGCGTGAGTAAGTTCGTGCGGAAGTTTCACGCGAGTCAAAGCTTAAGGTCAATGGTTATTAGCAATTATTCACTTTATTGCTTGCTTTTTTGTTAAATTAGATTTATTAAAACAAAGGCTTTGGCAAAATTTTGACCTCGTAGTTATCATAGCGATAAAAAGTAAAAAAAAAGCAAAAATTGCACGCAAATACCTTTGTTCTTATGTTATTATGGTTTTTCTTTTGGGACTAGTCAAGGGATCATAATGTTACCTCTGAAGACTATGTGACATAAAGAAGTCTGACCTATTTATCTTCTCAAAAAATTATTCAATCACCAAATCCACTTTCTGTAAAGTCGCAAACTAACTGTGCGTGATCTGTCTCAGTTGCGGTATTATATGCAAACCCATAAGTCAGGCTTTGTTGGTATGTCAATTTTGTCACACAGTGTGTCACTTCGGCCCACCGCTCCGCGCCCACTATGGTGTATATTTAAACTGTAGACACGTGCGGCAAAATACCGCCGATACAGCGTGTGACATAAATAAACCACGATGGGATACCACAGAAGCTAATTTTAGAGCTAAGTCTTGATTGGCCTGAAATAGATACCAACTTGGTTAATGACATCTGCGGTAACCGCTTTGAACCCGGCCGGACTGTGAAAACAAAATACGATCGCAAAACTACTTCCAGGGTTAATAGTCGTGAATACAAAGAAGAAAAACATTTCATGGAAAAAGGGTGGTGAGGTGAGCTACGACCATAAGAATGACTTTTTATTCAAATACTAGCGACCCGCCCTCGCTTCGCTCCGGATTAAAGTATTATACATATAAACCTTCCTCTTCAATCACTCTATCTATTAAAAAAAACCGCATCAAAATCCGTTGTGTAGTTTTAAAGATTTAAGCATACGTAGGGATATAGGGACAGCAAAAGCGACTTTGTTTTATACTATGTAGTGATTATGCTCTCATCCTTGTGCAACCTTGAAAACGGTTTTGCGATTGTACGGGGTTTTTGTAACATCATGTATAACTGTAGTTATGAACACCAATCGTCACGCGGGCATGTCTTGCCTTTTATGAATAGATATTGTGTAGAATCCGGAGTAAGAAATGAATTTCTGTAGTTAACATTATTTTGACTTTAGCGGCGACGTAGCCACTGTCCAAATTATCGCTTTAGTTAGTTTTGCTGTTTATTACATATGTACGTATTAAACTTTGCCTTTAACTTTTTTATTAGCCTTTGAGCAACGTATTACCCTATTCAACTCCGAGACCGCACCGCCGGTTTACCGACTCACCGCCACACCTGGTTAAATCCGTTATCGTTTGTGCCCATAAGTTACAAATTAACGTTGATTATCATCTGTCCTTTTCGTTAGATGGCGTTCAAAAGGTTAACATATATTTTGGACAATCCCCGTTTCAGGAAAATTACAAAATGCCTGAAATATCTCATAAAGATTATATTAATATCTCGTAATGTGGTTTGAGGTTACCTTCGTAGGACGGAATACACAAATACATACTCATGTTCGTTCATGTTCATGCAGTTTGTAATTTGTTATTGTATAAATAAATAAATAAATACGACTAAGGTATGACTTATTATTGATCCACATTAACTAAAAGTTTTTCGTAGTGGTTAGGTAAACTCTCAATTATCCAGTTGTTGTTTGAGGACACTTTGGCCTAGTTGGGAGTGACCCTGCCTCCGATTCCAGCGGTCCGGGGTTCAAATCCCGGTAAGGGCAGATATTTGTGTGATCAGCACGAGTATTTGTCCCTGAGTCTTGGATGTTTTCTATGTATTTAAGTATTAATTTCTCTATCTAAGTATGTTTATCGTTGTCTAGTACCCATAGTACAAGCCTAGAGTTTAGTTTGGGACGAGGTCAATTCGTGTGACATTGTCCCGTGATATTTATTTTCGTCCGTGGTTTAAGTTTATGCATTGTTAAACTCTATAGCACGATTATGTCACACAGAAACAGTAACATTTAGATAGATAACAAGCAGTTATGGGGAAATCCGAAACCATAGGAGATACAGGAAAACTAACAGAAAATATCAAGTCTTTTAGGTGACAAAAAATGCAAAAAAAATAGCAAAGTCAAATTTTTGGTCAAGTGCCAGTTGTTTGCAAAGTTAATAAATTTACGAAAAAATCATGCAGACCGATTCAACTTAAATAAGGATCTTTTTCAAACTGCTAAAATACATTTTCATAAATTCGTCTTACAATTTGAAATAGGTGTGTTCCAAATAAATGTTTTGAGTTTGAGTTTTTAACCCCCGACTCCCCGACGCGAGAGGGGTGTTATAAGTTTGACGTGAAAGTTTGTGTGTGTGGATGTGTGTGTATGTGTGTGTGTGTGTGTGTGTGTGTGTGTGTGTGTGTGTGTGTGTGTGTGTCTGTCTGTGGCACCGTAGCTCTTAAATGGATGAACCGATTTGAATTTTGTTAAGAACCATCCTGATTAATGTAGGTTTGTTTAAAAAAACCTGCGTCCAAATCCATTCATCCGTTTGAGAGTTACGATGCCACAAACAGACACTCAGATGGATAAATTTAAAAAGTGTGAAATATAAAATAATATAAAATACTCGTACCCCAGCTACTTACCGGTCCCCGACGTGTCAGTTTAAATAGTGTCAGTGTTCCGTTAACTACCTATTTATCAAACAATCAGCCCTTACTCCTATGCGACGACGCTTGGATCAAAATATTAATACCTACTTATAAGTAAAATTATAGGGCCACTACTTATTATTTTTTACTTTTTAGAGGTTTTTTTTACACACTGTTTTGAGTCGGGGTTTTTTTAAATTTCTAATGACTTTTAATGAACCTAAATAATATTTAAAGACGATGCGGAAAACTTCAGAAAAATATCATATTTAAAGCATTTGATCTGATATTTAAGTGGGAGTCAATGTCCCGAAGGAATAATATAGTACATCCCCTCCGAACGCAATAAGACTAGTAATATAGTCTAGAACAATGAAAACGGGTCAGTTGGTACGCCGTTATTCGAAAAAGGGCCGCCTCCTTGATGTCTCGTGTACGTGGCACCCCTAATAGCATCATGGCCGTTGTTGGCAGCAGCCAGGAATGTCCTTACCAGAGGCATTGGGTGCGCCTGCACGTGCGGGGGGTCTAGGGTAGTCTGGGCTATTGCGCTGGCTATTGTTTATTTATATTTTACTTTTTGTGTTTTGGTGTTTTCTGTATTTTGTTTTAAGCATTTGTATCGTACTAACCTTAGTTCTTATAACTAACACAATTATGGATCAAAGGAATGGTCTGAAATAAATGATTTTAATTTCAATTTCAATTGCTCCTGATTATATCAAACACCTTAATAGATTTCAACTGATAAACATACTAATCGGTCTTGAATCGTTAAAGATGTTGTAGCAGACATGTATAGTATTAAAAGGTTTAGATATTTTAGTCAATGACACACACGGTGCATCGTGCGCGCCGAATGTGCAAATGGATGACCTTTGCGATCCGATTCGTTTTTATACCACATCGGTGGCAAAGGTTGCAAGGACGCGTACGGCCCACCCGAAGGCAAGCTGTTGCGACACCTAAATTTGGTAGCTTCGGTTTCATTTTCCAAGTGGAAATTATAGGGAAAAGTAGAGAAGGAGGAATTAAATTATTTGGCATCTACCGAGCGAAACGCAGTAGTGACATTTTACTACAAACAATCTATTTACTATTTTAAGTACAGCCAACTCAGACATAGGGTACATTTGTCACAGTAACGTATTAAAGTAGGGGAGAGCGGGACTGGAAGTGATGATTTCATACAATACAACTTTGAGCTATAAAAATTGTGAATATATTGTGTAGCTTACACACATATTTAAATAATGATTATTGGAGTTTCTGAACAGTGATATTGTTTTAGACCTGGGATTCCGTTCCTTTAAAAAAAGCACTACACCTTAAAAAATAAATGTTACTTTACACACGCTAAAAGAGTGTTTTGTAGTTCCTCTAAATATGTGATGATTTCTTGAACACTATCAACGCATTTAACAAAAAATCAAAAGTGAAAATATATTATTCCGTGGGGTTAGTTGTTCCGTCGTTTTCCAGATCTACTATTCTAGCATAATGGAAGCAAGTAAATCGGCTCCTGCAAAGGCATAGGGTCATAACGTTTCGCGACAAACATCATACGAAACGCTCTGTTTTTTATTTGCGTTCCTATTCTCATCGGAACAACTTACCCCCGGCACTTTCAGCCCCGCTCTTCCATAAATGTTTGATTGAATTAAATAAGTAAATAGCTGCTACACAGTACTAAAATCCACAGCTACTTCTGAGTAAGACCCTACTAATGTTTAGGAACAAAAGATGTCAATAAAACTGCGATTCAAACTAATGGTTTAGGCAGGCGCCTGTCAGGCAAAGTGGGGCTCTAGCTTTTTAGTCTTATGGTAGGACTCATTAAGGAGACAATCTGCCTTTTCATTCATACATACCATCACGCCTTCATTCCCAGAGTGGGTAGGCTGAGCTACAGAAATACAAACTCTAAAAAACTTGTTGGTAATTCAGAAACCATCTGTGTTTTTTTAAATGTTATTCAGTGTTGAAAAGTATGGTTAAAATTGAGGCCCCTAGTCACCTGTGAACCTAAACATTGTACTAACGTGATTCCTTTTTCACTTTTCCCTCAGAAATCGTTAGATTTTTCAAGATAATAGAGCACTTTTACTCTATTATGGAGCTTTTGTAACAAAATCCACATCGATTTAGGCGTTGGACTGTCAAGAATGAACACATTCGCGAGGAAAACCAGCGGCTGCACTTACATATTATGTATGCGTGTGTTTTTTTCCTCCAAAAACCATAATACGAGTAAGTAGGTACATATAAATGTTCTAAAACAAGTAAATTTCACACAAGTTTCCATCAAAAACCTAGTTCAGACCTAAGTTGATTATCAAGTCGGCAATTGTCGTATAAGAATATGAGTATGGCGGTATCCTTGAAAGCGACAAAATGATCCAGTGGCCGCGTTCTGAGAACTATCCAAGGAAAGTGTTAGGCGGGGCTACGCGGCGCGCATGTCAATCAGGAGTGACTCAGGCGCCGACCAGCTGACTTTTGCGCAACGAGACGGGCATTCCTAAAATATTGGGTCATATTTTGTATAATTTCCGGGTATGACCTATTTACATTCCTTATCCTAATATTTTTAGTGGAATTCGTAGTTCTTTGGTTGAACTGTGTCCAAAAGCGGTTAAGATTGTTTTAATGTACGAGCAGTCGAGCACGTACTCGTATATGAGTGACGTTTGTTTAGAGTCCGACAGATTTTCCTTGAAACTGAAATAAGGCTTGCCTTACTCACATGATATTGGGTACTATTTAATAGATTTCATGTGGGAAATATGTATAGGCCTATAGTTAATTATGGTCACCCCATAGGCTGAAAAGGAAGAAGAAGATTGTTTTCAGAGTCCATTGCCAATAGCTGGTATCAGGACTCTAACGACGCGTCAAAATGGTTAATTTCTGTTGAGATGCTAAAGCCAGGTCTTGAAAGAAGCGCACGCACCTACCAGGGTGGTTTGATAAGAAACTTGGTCTGATATCTCCTACGTTTCTGCAGCATCTCAATGCCTTCTGGAAAAATAGTTTCTTCCAGGTCTTCGAAAAATGCGTTAACTTCCTGTACCACCTCATTTGAATTATTTTTGTCCTGACGGGAAATTGAGGAGTGGTAGTCCGAACGAGCTAAATCCGACGAATAAGCAGATTACGGAAGCTGTTTAAATTGTAATTAGGGCGATTTCAGTGCAGCGACATGACTTGAATGCATCGGTGCACCGTGTCACTGCACAAAAATTACCCTAATTATGATTTGCACTGCGTTTATCCAAAAGTAGGCCCCAGTAATGGTTTTCTCTTTGTTAAGGCACTGATTATAAAGGATTCCATTTTCGTCCCAGTCCCAAAAGACAGATGCCATCACCTTTCCAGCAAATGGAACGCACTTTGTCTTCTTGCGGTGCTCACTCACCACGATGACTCCGTTGACTGGAGTGTTGTTTCGTTTCTGGTATGTAGTGGTGAATCCATGTTTCATCCATAGTCACAAATCATCGAATAAACTCTCTAGGATTATTCACAAACACTTGCAAATTATCAGCTGATGTTCCCATACCAATATCATTTTGCTCCTGGAGTGAGTAATCGCGGAACCCACCTCGCACTAAGCTTTTTCATGTGCAATGCAGATGTTTATGGCTTTTGCTAATCTACGAGTATGTATTTTTGTTTGTCTGTCGGTTAAAACTAAATCAGGGATTTTATCGATGATTTCGGGAAACACTGCCGTTTTCGGAGCATGGTGGCGTAGTAGCTTCATTGCTTGTTCTGCGCTTAAACTCATTTACGTGAAGTCAAACAGTTTCGTAGGAAGCACATGAGTTAGCTACCCAACGTAGGTAAAATGTTATAAATTCTTTTGCTGTTTATCCTTACAAAAAAAAGAAATGAATACTTGGTAAAAAAAGACACTCGAAAACCTAACAAAACATAATAACGCCATTTATTGGAATACGAACCAAGTTATTTGTCAAACCACTCTAGTATGGTTCGACGTAGATGGGCAACACAAAAGTTCTTTTTCATTGGACTTACGAATGCGTTATTGAAAGTGAAGCATTAGAAGCTATAGCGGGCGATATGACAAGTGTAACAATCGAAAGTAAACGGTCCGTCGGCGTGCGTTGAATGCTTATTAACCGAAAAGGTCACGCTTTAGACCGTAAACGCCAGGCGTAGCTGGCACGAAGCTTCGTGAACATGTACCCAGTATTAGTTCCAGTATAGCATATGCGAGAATTAGAATGATTAAAAATTGAAATTAAATACATAGGGAATGAGGGCTTCTAGTACTGTTAGGCGATGGGCTTGCAACCTGTCACTAATACACTGGTAAACATCTTACCCTTTTTGTGCAAAATGTGGTTACAGAATTGCCAACAACTCTTGTTGTAGTTGTTGGTTCTGCAGCTCTGCCTACCCCACTCTGGGAATGAAGGCGTGATAATATGTATGTATGTATGTATGAAATTAAATACCTTCTCAAATACGTTAATACCGCTATACTTACCGTTTTTAATCTAGACGTATACGTTAGCCGAAACTGCCGTGTACGCCTAATACATGCGGATTTGAAAAAAATAAATATTAGGTAAGTCATTCATTGTGCAGGGTCCGTCCGGGCGGTTTTCAAAAAAGTGTAGTTACATCGTTAAGGACAAAAATTAAGAAATTTTAACTCTTCCATTTCGTCACGAAAATTAACTTAAATGTACGACTAATTTTCGTGACGAGATGTAAAAGTTAAAGTTACTTCATTTTTGTCCTTAACAATGAAAACCGCCCGGTAAATTAAACAGAATTCTAATGTCCACGTAAGTTAATAAATATTGCTTTAAGTTTTCCTGATAATTAATTGATTTACCTACTACAATTCGCTTCCTACGACACCCACGGGAAGAGAGGGGGTGGTGCTATTCTCGACCGGCACCACACGGCAAACCGGTTAAAACCGGTAGTGATCACCGTATGGTGCGAGGCTCATTGAATATCCAGTTCAAGCTTGAAAGGTCTAGACTGATAAAGTCTACGCTCCGCCCGGCACCCGCTCAGCTCCAAAACCCCGAAAGCTTTCAGCTCGAACTTCAAAACCGTTTCGAGTGCCTAGGTAGCGACGTGGACGATTACAACGACGGGTTTGTGGAAGCTGTCCAAACGGTCGGGTCTAAGTTTTTTAAGATCCGCCGTACAAAGATCAAGAAGCTCTCGGAATCCACCCTTAGGCTCATGGAGGTGAGGCGCGAGATGATTCTGCAGTCCTCTGGTGACGCTTGTCGCTATCGGCAAGTCAACAGACAGATCTCGAAGTCTCTGAAGCGTGATGTACGCCGATTCAATACTAAAAGTATTGAAAAGGCTATTGAGCGTAACAGGGGCTCTAAGGTGTTTGCCAGGGATCTGTCTGTTGGCCAAAGCCAATTGATGAAGCTGAAGACCGACGACGGCAGAGTCATTTCATCCAAACCTGAGCTATTGGCGGAGGTTGAGAAGTTTTATGGACAGCTGTACACGACAAACCGAACACCCGTCGAAAATCTAGCTAAAGACCCGAGGGCTAGATTAACCCGACACTATACCGAAGATCTCCCCGACGTCAGCCTATACGAGATTAGTATGGCCCTCAAACAGCTTAAAAATGGCAAAGCCCCAGGGGAGGATGGAATTACAGCTGAACTCCTGAAGGCGGGTGGTAAACCCATCCTTAGGGGTCTCCAGACGCTGTTCAGTTCCGTTCTCCACGAAGGGAGAACGCCGAAAGCATGGAACAGAGGTGTGGTGGTTCTCTTCTTCAAGAAAGGTGATAAAACCTTGCTGAAGAATTATAGACCCATCTCACTTCTGAGCCATGTTTACAAGTTGTTTTCGAGGGTCATCACAAATCGTCTCGCGCGCAGGTTTGACGATTTCCAGCCTCCTGAACAAGCCGGTTTCCGAAAAGGCTATAGTACCGTAGACCACATACATGCGTTGCGGCAGGTTATACAGAAGACCGAAGAGTATAACCTCCCCCTTTGCCTTGCATTTGTGGACTACGAGAAAGCCTTCGATTCGATCGAGACCTGGGCTGTGCTGCAGTCTCTCCAGCGGTGCCAAGTTGACTACCGATATATCGAAGTGTTGAAGTGTCTTTACGAAAACGCCACTATGTCCGTCCGACTACAGGACCAGAGCACGAAGCCTATTCCTCTGCAGCGGGGAGTCAGACAAGGAGATGTGATCTCTCCGAAGCTGTTCACCGCTGCATTGGAAGATGCTTTTAAGGTTCTGGACTGGAAAGGACGAGGCATCAACATCAATGGCGAGTACATCACTCACCTTCGATTTGCTGACGATATCGTAGTCATGGCTGAGACCATGGAGGAACTCAGTGCAATGCTCGCTGACCTCAGTAGAGTTTCCGACCAAGTTGGCCTGAGAATGAACATGGACAAGACGAAAGTCATGTCCAATGTCCATGTCGCGACAACTCCCGTGATGGTCGGAGGCTCTGCGCTCGAAGTTGTTGACGACTATGTTTACCTGGGACAAACGGTCCAGTTAGGTAAGTCCAACTTTGAGAAAGAGGTCACTCGTCGAATCCGACTCGGCTGGGCAGCGTTCGGGAAGCTTCGCAGCATCTTTTCGTCCAAATTACCGCAGTGTTTGAAGTCAAAAGTCTTTGACCAGTGTGTGTTGCCAGTGATGACTTACGGATCTGAGACGTGGGCGCTAACAATGGGCCTTATAAGGAAGCTCAAAGTCACTCAGAGGGCTATGGAGAGAGCTATGCTCGGGGTTTCTCTGCGTGATAGAATCAGAAATGATGATATCCGCAGTAGAACTAAGGTTACCGACATAGCCCGAAGAATAGCTAAACTTAAGTGGCAGTGGGCGGGGCACATTGCTCGCAGGACTGATGACCGATGGAGTCAGAAGGTTCTTGAGTGGCGTCCACGGACCGGGAGACGAGCTGTAGGTAGGCCTCCAACAAGATGGAGCGACGACCTTGTAAAAATCGCGGGAACGCGGTGGATGCGAAAAGCACAGGACCGGTCTGAATGGAGAGCCTTGGGGGAGGCCTATGTCCAGCAGTGGACGTCTTTCGGCTGATATGACCTACTACAATTGTTTTACTTAACTTTTAATGTGCAGCTTTGTCTCAGTTACTTGTGACTTTAGGTATTTCCGAAGATGCACGCTAAAAGCGAGCCCCATTTTTATGTCGAAGTGATTTACTATCTTGTTTCCTTTTACAAAACTGCATAATTTACTTATCTATCCGCTAGCACGAGTAGCACGATGGCTGCAGCGTGTTACGCAACGGTTGGCAGCCTTGTGAAGGACTGCGCGTGAGCAGAAGGAAAATAGGCGCCGCGCGTTTTCATGTACGCGCCGTGCCGCGCATCTTGACCGACCGACTTCAGGGCCAGAACACCATGTATAGTTTTTTTATGTTTTACAAAATCGCCATATACATTAAAAAAAAATTGACATCTTTGTTTAGCATTTCATTTTAAAAAGCTTTCAAAAAAGTTAACCTACATTTAAGCGTCATATTCGCGTCGTTTGGACGCCAGAAGGCCAGTTGGGAGTGACCCTGCCTCCGAAGCTAGCGAAGCTCCTGGGTTCAAATCCCGGTAAGGGCGGATATTTGTGTGATGAGTGCGAATATTTGTTCCTGAGTGTTGGATGTTTTCTATGTATTTAAGTATGTATTACTCTATATAATTATGTTTATCGTTGTCTAGTACCCTTAGTACTTAGTTTAAGACTAGGTCAATTTGATTGAGATTGTTTCCTGATTATTATTTTTTAGATTTCTTAAGCTGATTGTTTGTTGAAAATTATCCGTATTTTAGTCGTTGACGTTTCATCGGTCTTAAAGTTTTTCAGAACAATAGACATCAACGGGCACGACGCTACAAAATATTTTAAGGGAAAAAATATAGTTACTGTCAAGCAAATGAATGAGATTAGTTTATTAAAATAGCCTTATCTTTATCCTTCCTAATCTTGCCCATGTCCCAATCATTTGGGGTCGGCGCAGTCTTTATCTTCCTAACATCCCTATCACCAGCTCAAGTAAACTAAAATATTTGTTCATTTCTAAATTAAAATCTTGATTCTGTATGATGGTTGAGAATAGTTACTAGTTACTACTAGTAACTAGTAGAGTAAGTATTAATTAAATTCTGTGAAATTTCAAATTTGCTATCAAACCTTAGCTCGAAGTTGTCGATAATCTGAGCTTAATATGTTATTATTTATTAAGTATATTGGACGTTTTTAATCATCTATGAGTAATTATTTAATATATAAAAAACCCAGACATTATGCCGACCCCTACTTTCAGAGCTGAGCCAAGATGCGTTCACTAACTAGCGTTGCGATTCGTTTTGTTTTTAAACCAATCGCGTCACTGGAAGATCACGAAATACGAAAAGTCACGTGATCTACCAGTGACGCGATTGGTTTAAAAACAAAACCAAATTGAAGCGCTAGTTAGCGAATGCACCTTAGCTCTGATTTCTTAAGTGGTCAAGCGATTTTCATAAAAACCTAGCTAAGACTATTCTAATTAATCTAGCTCTCTTTTAAAAAGACACATCTGAATCAGACCGTCCGTTCTGGAGCTACGATGACACAGGCACACTGATACACATACGCACGGATACACAAATACACACATACACAGATACGTGACACGACCACGACACGTTAAACTTACCGCCCATTTAACTAAAAAACCTTAGGGGTTAAAAAGATACTGATAGGTGGAAATTTTGGATATGTCTGAGAACCCTGAAAAGTCCGGAATGCGACCTTGCGCTATTGCGGCTCTTGTTGTTCAAAAACTGTTCATTCTAATGCAAATGCGATGGTTGCAGACAAATTATTCGCTACATGCCTAAAATAGCCAACAGACTGGCCTACTTTTCCACTGTATTTTTATATTCATCTAGAAAAAAGGTACTTACGCACAGTTCTTGGTATAAGCCTAGACTTTAGTTTGTGCGTTTGTTCGACATGTACTCAGACCGAATCACAAGCACCCAAATAAAAGTCCCAAGGAGTTGGTTTTCTGAAGTGATCCTATATTGGAAAGCGCAATCATCGACAATCCTGACGTGATTTGTATTCCGGATTTATTTCCCTACAATTGTTGTTATAGAACATCTATTGTTGCATTTGTAGTCTTGAGATTCTCATTGTAAGATTGCGATTGATATAATTATTAATATTTTAATAAATTAAATAAACATCTTTAGTTTAAAAATATCTAGGCTTTCAGAGTCCACCTGTTCAGTTTTGAAACTTTAAAAAGTTCCCTGATTCAGCTGAAAATATATTTAAGAACACGTAAATCTTTGAACTGCCGTACATTGGTAATTAATTAATAAATTTAATAATATTAGGACTTCAGCGACCGACCGAGCTGTAGCCTCGTAATGCCCGATGTGCATTAGGATGTACATAATCAAGGCAATTTAATTTAAACTACATCACAATGAGAATAAAGTCCATTTATCTTTGTTTAGTAATTAAAATTGGTATTATAGAGCAAACGTTTTTGAACTTTAATTCCTCGCTCCTGGGTACAAATTTCCTCTCACAAAAATCTTCCTGTTTCTAGAATGGTGGGTCTATATACTATGTCAAATACCTCGGAACCCGATTTTTCGGCGAAACCCGTTTTTTCCCGAACATGAAGACGTGACAGATCGATTTTTTGACGCGAAACGCCCTTATTTAGCAATTTTCATCAAAATCGTTAGAGCCGTTTTCGAGAACGTGATTACAAATATACAAATATTGCTCGTTTAACAGTATAGGATTGGTTAGTAGTAGGTGGGTCATACACAGATTTAGGTTACCGTCTTTCGTGTGGACACACCGAAAGTTAACGTTTTTAAGGCCAAATTTTCTGGCTAAGCCCATTCCCGCAACAACACCGTCAGGACTGCTTTAGACCTATCATATAAAAACATAACTTATATGCACACAAGCTCTTAACTATTGACCACAGGAGAGACAACTTTTGTTTTTAAGAGTGTGTCTGCTCCAGGTATAAATGAGTTCCTCTTTTTATTAGGTACGAAGGTACTCGTACAAGGCAGCCGTTAACCGTTGATTATCAGCCAAGTTCCATCCTATAACTATTCCATTCTAATAAATCTAAAATGTCGTTGCACTCTGTGCTATTGGAATCAGCTCTCAGTTGATATAAGGTAGTCTCAATGTGTGGTGCCGCTTAAATGGGTAGTTTTCATAAGGTACTTTTACATGTGAGTAACGAATATTAGTTGTACATTTATATAGTTAATTTTCGTGAGTCTCATGTAAAAGTAACGTTCCTTTAGTTTAATAGGAACTTAACTATTAGGTACAACTATTTTGAAAACTATCCAAATATTGACTAAAGAAGTGCTGATTTGAATCTTGTTCCCGATCGAATACTTTATTTCTATTATGCCCTTTCAACTATGTTTACTTATACTGTAATATTGTACCTTCGATACTGGGATCCGTGTCCGTTTTTCTGTAGATTCAGTCTAAATTGTTAACTTATTGCGCATTTCTGATCATCTTGCCGGCGCGGTTCACCTGACGGTTATTGGGACTCGTTTGGTCATGGAATTATTAAACGTTCACAGCTTGACCGACTGACTTTGGGGACGTATATCTTCTTGAATATATGAACTCCGCGATGTCGCGGGCTTCCAGAGTGTTTACTTACATTTTTCCTTTTGATTCTTGCTACTTTTATGAATATTTCGTCTTTTAAAACTGATATTTTGTACTTTTTGTTTATTTTCTTTCAACTGACAATATTGTTATTTTCATTGTCTTGACAACGGGCAGAGACAATATCTTAGGTTTTATACTGTAACATGGAGTTACTTAATATGATTGTTTTCCATAGAATTAATTCCTGGCATGTGTAATTTTGTAATTTTATAAACTTAGAACTTCCAAATTAAAAATATAGAACACCAGGGTATATAAAGGGTGGCTCAGACTAGAGTCATTCATTCCTTCTCCAGTTTCCGAGTTGAAACGTTAGAAGTCGGCCTTGTGCGGGGCCAAGTCAGGCCCCGCACCTCAAGAAGCCTCAATCTCCACACCTCGATCTCGTGCCTGCTTGCTCCGGGACCGTTACTATCTCCACACCTCGATCTCATTCCTGCTTTCTCCGGGACCGTTACTCGATCTCACGGGCCTCTGCTCGGGCCTATCTGCTACCATACTAAGAGGAAGAGCGAAGAGGAGCGTTGCTGCTATCGCTACGCACTACTGCGCAAGTGGTGTTCACTGGAGCTCTCTTCAATCATCTACTTCACAGAGAAGAACTACTCTCTGCTGCTATCTCCCTGGTGTTGTTAGGGACCTATATAATTAGTTAGTAATTTTGTATCGGTAATTCTGTGTAAAGCTAATCAAGTGCTCAATAAATAACCCTGACCCTGACCTAACTCTTTCATCTCTCTCTACCCTCTTTAGGTACCTGGTTTTTCGAGCCTTCGAAAGGTCAGGTGCCTCTACAAATTTCCTCCGTCCGTTATCTGGTCTTCCGAACCTTCGAAAGACCACGTAACACGACAATATGTATAATATTTAACAAGTAATATTTATCTTTTTAGCAATGTAGTGATTTTTTAAGTATCCTGTATAGATTAGATTTATTTATTTAATCTTAGTAATTTGAAATGTGTATTTAATATTAACGTACAAACTACTTTGTCCCTTTTACTGCTTGACGTTTAGCTATTTGATGATTTTAAATATTTCGCAATCGATCAAACCTGAAAAGATCCCTTAAAGATAAATTCACCTTTTTATATTCCTTTGGTATTCTGTCTTTTATTATTTTTATACATACGTAATTAAGCAGATGCTCTTGTCTTTTTTTTATCTTCCTTTTATTTCCACAATAGACGTAAAATATTTGTAATATGTGTTATATATGGTCTTAGGATTATAATCTTGAGGATTAAAATGTCTATGGGTCTCAGATTTCACTTACCTGAGTGATCGTGTGCCTTTTCCTTAAAATAAAAAAAAATAAAAAATCCAAGAATGAAAGGAAGCAATTATGTTATTAAATATGCTGGTCAAACTCATTAATGATACTCATTTACTCTCATCACACTTTAGGCCAAGGCTATTTGCATCATATAAAATAAATAAAAACAGTATAATTTACTTTCGGTTTTACAAAAATATTTTAGACTATTTACTAGGTATAGTGCAAAGTCTTATAGTTTACAACAGTGACTGTATTATTTTGAAATGCCGTATTTTTTCCTATTGAGTAAAATGTTTTATTAAGCACCAAGCTTTATAACAAATATCCCAACAACTACGTATTTTTTAATTATTGTTTACATTGCAAAATGTCATGTGCATCAACTTTTCGTATTATATTTTTATTCCATATAACATGTGAACTGCATGCAACTCGATGGCTCATGTCAATTTTGTTGTACTTTTACAAGTGCATTCATACTTCCATACTAATGTTATAAATACGAAAGTGTATTTGTTGGTTTGTCCTTCTTTCACGGCTATGCCGCTGAAATGATTTCGAAGAAATTTGGTACCTATAGAAATAGCTAAGGTCCCGGAAAAGGACATAGAATACTTTTTAACCCGGAAAATAGGTCAGTTCCCGAAAGAATAGCGATAAATGCTTTTTACGCGGACAGAGTCGCGGGCAACAGCTAGTATATATATATACATACATACATACATATCTTCACGCCTGTCTCCCAATGGGGTAGGCAGAGACTATGGAACGCCAGGTGCACCGATCCAAACATACAACCTTTGCTTCCTACACATTCATCAATCTCTTCATGCACGTACGTCGGTTTCGGGTGCTTTTGATTCGGCCCTTATTCAGTACATCGCGAATATGATCACTGTACGTCCGTCTAGGACGTCCCCTACTGACATCTCCACTCACTCTCGCTCGCCATATCTCTTTCGTAACTCTTCTTTCATCCATCCTTTCTAAATGACCAAACCATCTTAGCATACCCTTTTCGATTTTAGTCACTACATCTATATATATTGGTTGTACGTTATTTTACAGACAGAAGTTGTTTAGAATTTCATTTCATATAAATATTTTCTCGTATTATCATTTCGTAGAATAATCAATATCTAGAATAATTACTTTGAAGACATTTAAATCATCGTTTTTTTTTCAAATAAAAATCAATGTTTCTTTTTTCATATCATAGAATAGCAAATTAAATATTCTTTGTCCTCATATTATTTATTTAAAATATAACTCAACGCATCAACTTATAGAATTGGGTGCAGTTTGTGAAGCTGTGTGAAATGAAACGTTTGAAAAAAAGCATACCCTCCTATAAAATTAAAACACCGCATTCACAGAAACAATGCGGGTAAATTGTAGCCAAACAGTTGTTTACTATATTTACGTATAGTTACGTTTTATGTACTATTTGAAATATATGCATATGAAACTCAAATGCACTGTAGCAATTTTATTGGTGTACCCTTATTTTGCAGACAGCAAGTTCATCTTACGTATAATATAAACGCATACAACGATTTTAATTTACAATCAAATTGTATCGCATAGCTTATTCAAGGGATATAAAAAAAATAACCTCGAAGGCTAAGGCTCCCGCCTTAGGTCTAACCTAACCTAACCTTCGAAACTCATGCTTAAGATAATCTGAAAACATTAAGGTTTCAGTAGAAAGTAGCTTTCTAAGAAATGAAAATTCTGCGAAGATACATTCTATGAAATGAGTTTCTGTAAAACAAGGGGACACCGATAATATGTATTATGTTGTATTGATTTTGTTATTATTGATGTATCCTTATTCTCCAAACAGTAATGTCGTAGAATTTTTTTTTCACAAAAACTATTCACAGAGTATTGAGTTTCCGACGACATTGAATACTGTTGTCGTTAAAATGAAATTCTATGAAAAAATACACTGACCAAAAAAAATTCGTTAAAAAATAATTATATTGTTTGATAAGTTTGTGTAGTGAAAAAATAAAATTACAAAATTCATTAAATTGATTTTCTGTGGAATTTGTTTCTTTCAAGTAAATACTTTAAAAAAATATATATTCGAAGCAAAAATACAAGGAACAAATAGTATATGAAACATTTTCTGTGAAACAAAATTCTGTAATTTTTCTGCCTGTAAAATAAGGGGACACCATATATATTAGTGCGTGTTCTACATTGTTTTGCATTAATAAAATGCATCCTGACTAGGCCCAGTTTAAGATAGTAATAAGATAGGCTTATTACTACATCCTCTCGATGAGGTACAGTGACAGCCAATAGCCACGAAATCAATATTTTAATTTGTATTGTACCACTCAAATAAATATTACCCGAGCTACGATTATACAGCTTGGTGCAAATTTGTGAATACATTAAATGATAGCGTTTGAAGTTCATTAGTCATGTTGTAATATGTTCGTAACTCGTCCACTTGGAATGGAAGCCTGTTCTAAATGTCGCCGGCTCTCCGCCAATGTACGCGACGACCTAAACTAGACCGCTTTTACGCTTTTACTGTTAAGAAAGATTTATGAGTGTCGCAAGGTAATTTTATTTTATTAACGTACGTCGCATAAGTTCCACGGTCACTGAGTTGTCGAGAAACGGATGTTGAAGTTTATAGTTCAACATTTTTTGTTTACATGGAAACATTTAATTTGGTTGTAGCCGAATCAATTTCCTGTTTTGATTTCCATATTTCCTTGGGCGTCTTTTCAGGGTGGCGGACCGTGTAAAACGCATAGAACTCCTGAAATAAGACTGGTTATTCGGCGAATGTGTGAAGAATTGGTGTGACCGCGATGTGTCGGCGCTGGCGGTTGCACAAGTAGCGCTTTGTTTACTGGCATTGTCCAGCCGCCCCGGCCGCGGGCTCGTACGTGCGTACTTGAATATATTTAAATTTGGAGATGCGACCGGGATGAGGCAAGCGTCGCCAACCACTATAAATGCTGTTAGAGCCGATCGAGGGATACAGTTCTCAGGTCTTAGCTACCCCGAGCACATCTCAGCAAACAATCGAAATGGCTTTCAAGGTACGGAACATCTTCGGATTATCTGATGGTGAAATGTGAAGTGACGAAAAAAGTGATAGTGAACAAGTGTAACCAGTGAAAAGGATTGTGATTGTTATAAATAACCTAAATATACAAGAAAAATATTAATCTAATCAATATTCTTAGTAATCGGACTTGGGCTCCAATGAAGTCTTCATCTCTACTGATTGATTGAAACCGAAACGCGTTTACAGGGAACAGTTATGATAATGTTATAATTAATTGCATGATTCTCTTTTATAGTTGGTGGTCTTCAGTTGCCTTGTCGCTCTTGCCCACGGCAGCGTGGCACCAGCGCCCGTGGTGGCGGCGCGGCTGGAGGAGTTCGACCCGCTGCCGCAGTACCGGTTCGGGTACGACGTGGCCGACTCGCTCACCGGCGACTACAAGAGCCAGACGGAGCAGCGCGACGGCGACGTGGTGCAGGGCCAGTACTCGCTCGTGGACCCTGACGGCACGCGGCGCATCGTGGACTACGCCGCCGACCCCGTCAACGGGTTCAACGCCGTCGTGCGCAAGGAGCCGCTCGTGGCCGCCGCGCCCGCCGTCGTCGCCGAGCCCGCCGTCGTGTCGGCGCGCTTCGCCGCCGCGCCTGTGGTAGCTCAGCCCGCGTTCGCTCGGTACGCCGTCGCCCCTGCCAGATACGCCGCCGCCCCAGTCGTAGCTCGCTACGCTGCCGCCGCTCCCGTGGCCGCCCCCGCGCCCGTGTTCGCCCGCTACGCGGCTGCCCCCGTCGCCGCTGCCGCTCCCGTGGTGGCTGCTCGTTACGCGGCCGCTCCCGTCGCTGCCTACAGGGCTCCAGTAGCAGCTTACACCGCCGCTTACTCCGCTCCCGTGGCGGCTCAGTATGCCGCTCCCGTGGCGGCTCAGTATGCCGCTCCCGTGGCGGCTCAGTATGCCGCTCCCGTGGCTGCTCAGTATGCCGCCCCGGTAGCGGCTCAGTATGCGGCATACAGCGCCCCCGTGGCTGCGGCGTACTCCACACAGGTGGCGGCTGCCTACTCCGCCCCAGCGTACGCCGCGCCCCTAGCGGCTTATGCTGCGCCCGCGGCCCCGGTCCTCGCGCGCGCAGCTCCCGCGAAACTTATTGCGCCGAACGCCCCCGGATACTACTATCCTTGAACAAAGATCACCGACTTGATGGCTCATTATTAAAGACTTGATTTGTATATAAGTTATTGAAATACATTTTGTCTACTTTTACTTTTATTGGGTGGTATCATTTTTGCCGTCGACCTAAATCTTTTCTGATGCCCTATTATTTGGTGCGATATTCGTACAAGACTAAACTAAACTAATATCCTGGGCCTCTATTCTCCTGCGTTATAACGATATCGCGTTTGACGTGTTTAAGAATCGTTGATGTCACAGTCGCCGTTATTGTAAATTACTTAAAAGTTATCAAAACGTTGACAATATGGAAACACGTCAAATGCGATATCGTTATTACCGCGTAGAATCTCAGGCGTGCACTATTTCGGTTATGAAATTTGTTTTAGCGGTTTATTTTGTCGCAACTCACCAGGAGTTGCGACAAAATAAACAATCCTGACAGCTGTTATCCTAGTTCCAGTGATCCGGTCTTAGACATACCCTTATAATATATTATTTGGTCTAGTCCCACGTTAAACAAAGATATAGTCACGAAATATTTATTATAATGTTTGTTATTCTTTGCAACTTGCAAAGAATAACAAAAATAAAAAACTTGTTGGTTCTTCTGAATGGTCGAGATTGTTATACATGCTATAGAAAGTAGGTAGCTATAGCTATTTTATTGCGTCTAATTCCTCTTGTTTATCTTTTGTTGATTCTACTCCGTTAACAGTAGTCAGGATTGACATGTTATATTCGTAGAAAATTGGAGAAAAGATTCAGCCAGGGGACCAATGCGGCTGTATGCTCTCCGAGTACATTCGCCATCAAATACGAGTATATTGGAACATAGAAATATAAATATTAACGAGTGTTCCACGAGCACAAGAAAGAAAAAACCAAAGTTTAGGACTGTATGTATTTTGATCTCACTTTGTCTGTATAAAATATGTTTATTTTCATCTGGAAAATAAAATTAAAGGAACTGTAACAGTTCAGTTTTGTTGCTATTCAATCAACAATTACCTACAGCGGTTTATGTTTACGAATCATGGAAGTGCGAGTAGAGACTAGAACGATAGTGGCACGACATTCCGTGTCTTAAATACTAGACTACGGTGGCTAAAAGTTTAATCATTCATAATTCAGCATAATTATTTATTTACCTCTTTATGCATAGCATACAAGAAATATTATGGATACACAGATTAAAGAGAATTTACGCTTATCTAAACCTAGATACAGTGGTTCCTACAGTAGGCACAGCCTGTATCTGTAGTAACCAATTGCCGTTTGAGTTGCCAAAATGATTAAGACGAAGAAAAAGAAACATGGTTCAGAATTACTAAACAAATATAACAAATGTACTAATTTTATAAATGTGAAAGTAACTCTGTCCGTCTGTCTGTTTGCTACGCTTTCACGCATAAACCGCTGAACCTATTTAGATGAATTTGGGATAGAGATCATTTGAGTCTCGGGGACGCACATAGGGTACATTATCCCGAAAACGTTGAACTTTGAAATTGGTGGAGTAGCGATAAACGACGTCTACGCGGATGGAGTCGCGAGAAACAGTTAGTACTGTAATAAATAAAGTAAGGGTGCTGTTGTTGGGTGTGCCTCCATGCTGCAGTGCGTATATAGGGATGTTTTCGTAAAAACACACTTCTATGCAAAAACTATGCACTGCAAGTCGAGTCCTGTAGTGACTCTGCCTACGAAGCTAGCAATCTTGTGTTCGATTCCCAGTATGGGTATATATTTAGGAGATGGATATTTTCCAGGTATTTAAATATGTATATCACTACATAGTATAAAACAAAGTCGCTTTTTCTGTCCCTATATCCCTATGTATGCTTAAATCTTTAAACCTACGTAACGGACTTTGATGCGGTTTTTTTTAATAGATAGAGTGATTGAAGAGGAAGGTTTATATGTATAATGCTTTAATCCAGAGCGAAGCGAGGGCGGGTCGCTAGTAATATATATAGGTAAGTATGTTTATCGTTGTCTAGTGCCTGCAAGCCTGGAGTATAGTTTAGGACTAGGTCAATTTGTGTGAAATTGTATGTATGTAAACACCTTAAGGTGGGTACGAATTAGAGCAGCCTCGGGTCGAGGCACGCACGGTTCATCTATTTTGCTCAAATTCGTACGCGCTCACGCACTGTGCGCGAGAAGCGGGCGAGCGGCGCGCGGCGAGCCGTCGAGAGTCGGTCTCTCATTAATAAAATTAAGTTATTTTTTAATATTGATAAAGTTTAGTTGTGTATGACCTATTTATACTTTATTGACCTTTATTAATACTTTATTATTGACCTGATTGATTATCTATGAATCTGAAAAACAGAAATCTATTTTTACAGTGACTATTTACTTACTAATGTAACATGGTTTTAATTAAGATTGTAATGTGTTGGTTCATCTGTTACATACAATTCTATATTAAATAAATAAATAAATAAAGAGGAGAAAAATCTTAAAGTTTCAACAATTTTATAACTTTTATGTATTATTTCGAATGTGTGCAATGAATTTAACGAAAATAATTGATTTTAAATTGAAAGCCAATTCCAAAAAAGACAAATGTTATTTACTACCATGTGGTAAATATCCGCGGTTTCACAACAGAATCACTCGTGGTCCTCGTGAGGACGTAGTGCCCAAAATTAGGAATATTTAACATATTTTCAGTAAATATGACATATCTACTCCATCTATTGCGATACCCTTCGCCCGCTAGTCAGCTAAAACTAATATTTTCTGGCAAATATTGCCTGAAGAGGTGGTTGGCAGACCGAGCGTAAGCGAGACTTATAGACATAACATATTTTACACATAGAGTTATAACATAACGCTCCTTTTGGCTTTGCCAAATTCAGTTGTAAATTAAATATAATTACTGAGCTTAGCGGGATTTAAAGGCAATACAGAGGAGACGCAAGTAAGTTTGCCTCCGTGCAAAACACGCAACGTTTAACCTTACCACAGCAAATGGACTGCTTACTAGATATGATGAAATTAAAATAAAACATCCATTCTTCTTTAATCAATTACATCACATTAACTTTATACGGTTTTAATACAAAACAAAGGGAAAGACCAAGCCCGAAGGGCCAAAGCGCCTAGAAACACGAGGAAAATTATTCAACAATTAATCTACACATAAATGAACATCCCTCTGCGGGGTTGTCGTGAAGAAAGCATTTAGTAAACTGTAGCTATCGCGTATCGCAAGAGCATCATCGTCGTAACGACTTTCTTCAATGAGGCGTGCGTATGGACCTCACGTCCCGCGTTACGTAGCGTTTGATATATAACGCGGTGGAGCCCGGAATTGGCACAGTTCGCCTGGAACCTGCTCCACACTCCCACGCCTATCGACATGGACACCAAGGTGAGTGAGACATCACATAGAGCAAGGGGTAAAAGTACAATTAAAGTCACCTAGAGCCTTCCAAAATTGTTGCTGAGCTTGTATGAAGATAGTAAGCAGAAGGGTTATATCGATTAAGGAAGAGTTATATTATAGAGTAACGGGGTTAAAAGTACGGAAGAAAGACTGGTAGGTACTAAAGGATGGGGTAGAGATAGCGTCCTTTTTCTTTTATATTTTTATTGGAGTTGTAACATTTTAATGTCTTGTAGGCTATGGGGTAAAAATCATACATACGGCAAATGTTCTTAAAAGATTGTCTCTCTTTGGAAATTGATTAATTAACAAAAGTCAAAACGTTAGAATTTATTGAAATTAATGAGGGTCGAGCCCTTAATTCGTAGTAAACTATAGATTTCATTGTAAGTCTGATACAATTGCATTATTTTTCGCATTGAAATAATCGAGTTTAGTATGCAATCACAGCTTTTGTATGTACCGGTTGTCGCGAGTACGCAACTCTGGAGCCCATCGTGGCGCGCGCGCTGCTCGACGCGCAAACGCGACGTGACGGTGGCGTTGACCAATGCGATCCGTATCTTGACGTTTTGCGCCATCCGACGAACTGATACCATAGCTGATTAAGTGTTTATGACCAACCTCTGCTTGATAGATGCAAGTCCTATTTTAGGTTAAATTAATCGAGTAAAGACATCCACGATTGCTATGAAAGTTTATTAGTAGAACAGCTTTAGCTTGTGGTTTCTTACATACGTAGATTTCGTATCTATTTACTAGACTTTACTAAAGTAAAATTAGTTTCCATATTTCGTCCCGTTAGAGGACGATTTTCGAAAAATCCTTTTAATAAGTTCAATCTTAGGTACCTGTGCGTTGTGTCAGTCCGTCAGTCAGCCAGTCACGGAAGATATTTACATTTATGTGAAGAGTACAAAATTATTTTTGTCACAGTTTCCTCAAGAATAGTATACATGTACGATGTTTCAAAATTGCCCGAGCAATAAATCACTCCGATTCGAAGTCAGAAAGTCAACGTTTTACAGACAAAACATACCATCGCAATAAATAATAATGAAAACAATTTTGTATGAATAGTTATACTCGTAAGCAATGAATATTTTTTGCAATCCTTTGCGTTCGCAATTGTATGTATGTCACATGATAATGTCAAGCCCACGAGCGATGCAAAACCGGTGAGCATAGCAAATTGTACCAGCGCGTCATTGCTCACATATTAATCATCCGACATTGTTAGTTGATTAAGCAAGTATAATGTACATTCAGCTGTCGTTAAAATGCATCTAACACATGGACCGAAATATATTCAAAAGTTAAAAACTACAACTCCACTGTTGACTAATCTGACGCACCCTTATAAGTTTCATTTACTTAACTGTTAGTGGTTCAAGAGCTACGTGGGAGCAACAGCGGGACAATAGAGAACATACATGAAAACCAGAATTGACTTTCATCGATAGGTACGATATGGAGAAAAAAAAAACATATAAAACGCAAAATACACTAAGTTTTGAACCGTTTATTAAGATTTTATATAGAACAAAACTTGTTAAAGTTTAAACACTTCTTTTAATGTTTAGATTGTTTTATTTACGTAATATTTTAAGTCAACGATATTGGCTCAAACATAGTAATTTACGAAATAAATGCAAATTTGTTTATAAGGTCCTCCATATTTTAAATATGGAACAACAGCTGTGACGTCATTCCAGTCGTCGATTTTGTGTAGTGTTTTTTTAGGGGGTCTGAACTATGAATTTTAAAGCTTAATATCTTATGAGAAAAATACATGACTTATTTCACGTATACAGTTATTCCTTTATTTCAGAGCATTTTCCAGAGGGCGTAAGAAAAAAAAAATGCATGTTCCCTATTGGTCTTTGATAGCCCCCGCGCAGAAAGAGAGGTGTTATAAGGCTACCTAGAACATTAGTGATGTGCAAGATAAACTACCCAAGGCTCGACTTCGAAGCTATGTATGGGAACTCCAGAACTAAATTAAAAATAAGTTTTTACTAATGTTAGGTAGCCACAAAACTGCCCGCTTGTTAAAAAATAAATAAATAAATAATAAATGTCGGGGACAATGTCACACAAATTGACCTACTCCCAAACTAAGCTCTAGGCTTGTATTATGGGTACTAGACAACGATAAACATACATTAAATACATAGAAAACTTCCAAGACTCAGGAACAAATACTCGCGATCATCATACAAACACCTGCCCTTACCGGGATTTGAACCCGGGACCGCTACATTCGTAGGCAGGGTCACTCTCAACTCAACTAGACTAACGTGTCGTGAAACGGTGTAGCGGGGTATACCTAGTTATAAGTTTAACATGTTTGTCTGAGTGTCTGTCTGTGGCGTCGTAGCTCCCAAACAAATCTGCCCTCCTAAGCTAATAATCAGTATCTCAAATTTAATGGCCCAAACAGATTCAATCCTATACTATTAGTAATAAGGTTGCATTTGCTACAGGAGTTTTGTCTGAGATACTGCCCTTTGTGTTAGCAAGGCAGAAATGGACTGATACGGACAAAAGTTACTTTAATTGAGTTTTGATCCAGTTATAACGTATATGTTTAAATAGCGTAGATTTAAAAATCATTCACTTTATTTTTGTTATGTAGTTTGCCATTGCTAATGTTTGCCAAATATAGATCTCACATCTCTTACATTTCAAATACCGAATGAAAGAGATGCAGCTGAAATATTTGACAATTAACCAAGTGAAGTGCCACCATAATGTACACTACCCGTGACAATAAGGGTAGGCTGGAGCAAGTAGGCTGCACCTGTCTCGCCGCGGATCAGTATCGCATACCAACGACCTAATAATTGAGCTACGCGTAGGGACCTTATGTAACTAGCTGACGAAACATAATTCATTCTAATTCACTTTATTTATTGTGCAATCCTAACTAATGTTAATAAATTGTAGTCCTTACCACACATACTGTCAAGATGTATTTGTTTGTTCCGCTTTCACGGATGAACGTCTCAACTTTGGTATAGTGGTAGTTTATGGGTAAGGACTAAATAGTTAGACCATAGTTAAGCGTTGTTAAGCATACAAACAACAAAAGTGACAAAAGTTCAGTTGTGACACGAAAATGATCCCTACAAATGTATGACTAATTTTCGTGTCACAACGGAAAAGTTTCATAAAAATATTTGCGTGAGTTAGCGTGGCCAACTTTATGGTCCTTGCCCTTATAGCCTGACACGGACCTACATTTCATCTCGGATAGTCAGGTTATGTTCCCAAGGGAATAGCAATAAACGAATATGTAGTAAGTTATTATATAAATGGATGCGAGAGTGATCAAAACGTCTCGTTAAAATGTGACGTCTCGTTAAAATTTGACACATTTTGTATGTAGCAAATGTCATTTTTAACGAGGAGTTTTGTATACATATAGGACCCCAGGGCTAATCGTAATTAACTGGTTCTTGAGTGTGCGGCCGGTAGCCCAATTTAGATAGGGAAATTTTAAATATGTTTGGTTTAATGAACACGCCAACGTAGTAAATACTTTTTGTCTTTTATAAAGGAGGAGCGCACTCAGGAAAATACCCAGGGTGTCGTTACTTAGTTAATGACGATTGTTTACACACAAGTCTGAAAAAGGAAATAGATAATTGTCTCTAAAGTGTTTCTGTGTGCGGCGCGCGGTTCGAGTCTTAGGAGGAGGTGTTTACTTATAAAATATCTTGCTATCGATTGGTAAAACTTTATTTCTCCTTAACACCTATTTTTTTTTTTATCGGTACTTATTAAAGATCAGTAAGAAACTACCAAGTTCATTGTACAACATTAAGTATATCAATTGGTGTTTGGCAATACAATAGACAGGCGTCTGTCTACACATTGTGACACGATGAATGATAGACCACACGACATCGAGCTTGTTTTGGAGTACTTAACCGATTGGGTTCAATCAAATGATCTACTTTTAAGGTGATACCAATTATGTGGTTGTTAATTAGTTGTTGATTTTTTATAGTTTTATATCCGGAAGTTACAAAGCACAGTTTAAAGGTAGATTTTATAATTTTGTTTAATTAATTTCTAGTTTATTATGCGCTTGATTTAATTGCTTTGATTTTTGGTAATCAATCCAGTGTCTAAAAATATTCTCACCTACATACATACATTAAGTCACGCCTGTTTCCCAGAGGGTAGGCAGAGACCACTTCTTTCCACCTGTAACGATCGTGACAAATCTCTTTCGATTCTTCCAAATTTATACATCGAGTCATGCATGCACGTCGGTTTCGGGTTCATTATCCAGTATTTCTCCGATTTGATTTAAAAAAAGTAGGCCTCGGGCGGCCCCTTCCGACCCTTCCACTCACTTTCGCATTGTATATTTCTTTCGTCAATCTTCTTTCATCCTTGCTTTCCAAATGACGAACCGTCGAAAAAAGTTCTTTTGATAATGTATAAGCAATATTGGGAATTGTTGGTTTCTTTTTGAACAACTTTATGTTAATATTCATAACACGAAGAAGCGGGGGGGGGAGGGGGGACAGACAAAACGGTGTATCAAATAGGTACAATCAACTACTTTAACTGTTGAGCCATTATATAACCCTATCGTAGAAATCCAATTATTAATTATAACATTATTTCATTTTTAATCAATTAGGTCTAACATTATTTAATATTTTTTTCTTGAGGCTGATATTACCCAATAACTATTTTGACTGCACCATCAGTGGGCCTTTAGTTCGGAACTTTAGTTCGGCTATTCCATATTCCATAATAATAATATTTGACACTAGTTCTATGGCAGCATGTTAGGCCCACAGCATCACAGTGGGCTTCTACTACTCCGTTATAACGTGTTTTAGAATAGTTTATGTCACAGTCGCCATTATTCTAAATGGCATAAGAGTTATCAAAACGTTGACAATACGGAAACACGGCAAAGACGATATCGTTATTACTGTGTAGAATCCCAGCCCTGACCATTATTTTGTGAATCTTGTCAGCTAACAATAAGGCTCACTAGTGGTCAGTTGGTATGCTGTTATATACCCAAGCGTATAAACGAAGCGGTGGTTAAATGACTTCCGATATGTCCGCAAATAATATATTGAGATGTCCGTTTTGTTACCAAAGTTCTATACTCACTTTTTGTAACAAAACGGACGTCTTCATATTTTTTTGGCGGTACAATATTATGGGAATGCATTTATACTGTCGTCATGTTTGTGGAACTTTTGTCTATTCTTAAACGCACCATACATTTCCAGATTGTAGTATTCGTCTGCTTGTTGGGCGCGGCGGCCGCGAGCTTGGTGGTGCCAGCGCCGTTGGCGCGCCTCGACCCATTCCCGCAGTACTCCTACGGCTATGACGTCCAGGACGCCCTCACCGGCGACTACAAAGGACACCAGGAGCAACGCAACGGAGACCTAGTCACCGGCTCCTACTCCGTCGTCGACCCCGACGGCACGCGCCGCATCGTAGACTACTCCGCTGACTCACTTAACGGGTTCAACGCGGTCGTGCGCCGAGAGCCGCTCATAGCACCCGCCCGCGTGGTAGCCCCGGCGCCAGTCCTAGCGCCCGCCCCCGCGCCCTTCGTGGCCCGCGCGCCATTCCTAGCACCGGCGCCCGCGCCGCTACTCGCGCCCCGACTACCCAACCCTTACTACTTCTAGATAAAATATTACAATCTTGTTGTTATGTTTAGGCTAAGCCTTTTTTATGGACTGTTATTTATATTATTAAATGATTTTGTAACCTGACTGAAACAATGACTTTGCTTGAAAGTCCTCTAACCTACCGCCAAGCAACAGTGTCCGCAGTGTGGTGTTTTCGGTGTAAAGATAAGATAACCGGTGAAATTACTAACATATTGGGCATTCCGTATTAGTCCTCAGGGTTGACAAAACATTTGGAGTCTTACGTTTCCAGTTTAGAGATTGTAGGCTTGCATATGTATAAATGTCTATGGGTCACAGATCGTGCTTACTATCAGCTGGCCTATGTGCTCGAGTGCCAAATCCAATGCCACAAAGAAAAACATACAGCTGCATTTTTCTACACTGCATATGATGATTGATGATCCTAAACTTGGAAACGGTCAAAACTTCAAATGATTTTTTTTAATAGCAAAACCAAAACTTATGATCTATTCAAACTGATAGTAACTTGCACCATGACAAAGTTATTGATTCTAGATCAACGAGAGATAGAGTCAAAGTCATAAATATACTGGGTGATTTTGGGGTCATGATCCGGAATGGCCAAAAGTGAATAAGATGGTCATACTGAACAACTTTTCCGATGGGACCAACCACGAAATCGCCAAAAAAAAAAACAGCTGTTCCATACAATAACGGTGAATTAATTGAGAGTTAATGTATGGAACAGCTGGTTTTATTTTGGCGATTTTGTGGTTGGTCCCATCGGAAAGGTTGTTCAGTATGACCATCTTATTCACTTTTGGCCATTCCGGATCATGACCCCAAAATCACCCAGTATTGGTGTACACTTACGTTCCTAATGCGTTGAAAATATCTGTACGTCCCTAAGCCATACGGCTTATAAGGTCGTGTACACAAATAGACAAGTAAAAAAACAAATAATAAAAAATAAATAAAAAACACACCTGCCAAGTCAATGGCCAAATACCTATGCATCGCAGTCAGGGGACTTTCAAGATAATGTTCACGACTTGGACCATGCTCAGTGTAGGGTTCCCAAACCGTTAAGTACTAGAAACATAAAAAACAACAAGTAATAACAATAACTATTTTTTTATTTAAAGTAATTTGGTGCCGTCTTAGATGATTTTAGTAGGTATAAACACTTTAATCGCCTATATCTCAAGAACCATTGTTGTCTACTTAGTCGTGATAGTTTTCCTTTAAATTTCGTTATATACGCTTTCATTTCAGATTTTTTGTATTTGTAGTTTTGTTGGGGGAGGGGGGGCACTTTTGACTGTAACAAAAATTAGCGCTTTAAAGCTTAATATTTGATAAACGGATGCCTTAATCGAAAAATGGTTTTCACAAACCCAACCTTATTTTTGAAAGGCCCATCGACACCCCGCACTATGTGGCAGACGAGAAAAAAAATAATCCCCACGTTACGTCTAGGGACGGTACACTAAAAAATATTTATTTTACCACTTTGTTGGCGTGACTAATATGTATATTGCAAATTACAGCTTTCTAACTTTTCACTGTCCATCTGTTTGTCCGTCTGTCTGTATGTCTGTCACTAGGCTGTATCGTATAAACCGTGATAGCTAGACAGTTAAAACTTTCACAGATTATGTATTTTTGTTAAATATTAAAAACAGAATAAAATAAATATTTAAGTGGAGCTCCCATACAACAAACGTGACTTATGTGCCGTTTTTTGTTTGATATTTGTAACGGCAACAGGTAGTCGCTTGAAATATTCGCATAACATTTACTTCAATATTCACTTTTGTTATAAATAATTACATTAAGGTAAAATTAATATTTAAAGGGGCTCCATACCACAGACGCGTTTTTTTTCTCCTATCATGAAAACTTTTAGTAACTCAGGCGGGTTGCCCGAATTTCACTTCTAGGCATAAGAAGCTTCATGGAAACTGTCGTAGAGGTTTACTACTATAAATAAATATGCTTTTAAGCCGAATAAGCGACTCGACGCGCGTGGGAGCGCCTTTGCTCTGGCAGTCTGGTCATTGTATTTGTGTGCACGCGACCGCGACCTTGCCCCGCCGCCCGCTCAATTAAAAGCGAAAGTTCTTCAATCTTCTCGTAGGTGCGGGTTCGATTACCGGGGCAGCAGTGACATCACACGTCGAATGCAGAGACATATAAAACGAGAACACCACTTCGAATAGGCAGTTCGATCTCAACAGCACCCAAAATGGCATTCAGGGTAGGTTCACGTTATATTATAGCGTGAAGTATTTTTTAGTTTTAATAAAAAAAAGTTGCATTACGTAAAAATACAACTAATTTTTCACAGTACAATATTTATTCATAATAAGAGACAATTAAAATAATTATGTTATGTACAGTCAAGGTCATAAATATGTATACACTTTAGTACCTTGTCACTTTAATCGCTGTGACAATTTCATATGGCAGTTTAAACATGACGTTAAATAGACAAGGTACTAAAGTGTATACATATTTATAACCTTGACTGTACATCAAAAAACAAGATTTACGCGCAATAGCATTTAAAACAAGTCTCTAGTCGCGTGCTGTCACTTTCTGCCTTAGCAAATTAGAAAAAGACAAAAGGTGTCCTAACGGGAAGTAAGTGCTAAAAAAAATATGATAAAGCTGGAAGAAAGGCAGCACTAATCACTGCAGTTATTATCACTTTTATCACTAACTGGATCGCGGACTAAAACGCATACTTACAGAACGTTTCAAATAACCGACCTTTTATAACTCGCATGTTGATTATATTTCCAGTTCGTTGTTCTTGCCTGCCTGGTAGCGGCCGCCAGCGCCGGAGTAATCCCGGTGGCTCCTGCTGCGTACCACGCCGCCCCAGTAGCCTACGCCGCCGCGCCGGTGTCGTACGCTGCCGCGCCGGCGTACCACGCCGCTCCCGTGGCGTACGCCGCGCCCGTCGCCAAGTACGCGGCCGTCGCCAAGGTCGTGGATTACCCCGACACGCACCCGCAGTACAGCTTCGCGTACGACGTGCAGGACGGCCTCACCGGCGACTCCAAGGCGCAGCACGAGACGCGCGACGGTGACGTCGTGCGTGGCTCCTACTCGGTCGTGGACCCGGACGGCATCAAGCGCACCGTCGAGTACACCGCCGACGACCACAACGGCTTCAACGCGGTCGTGCACCGCGAGCCGCTCGGCGTGAAGGTCACCGCGCCGGTCGTCGCCAAGGTCGCCGCGCCCGTCGCTTACCACTCCGCCCCTGTCTACCACTCTGCTCCAGTCGCCTACCAGTCGGCTCCCGTATACCACTCTGCTCCCGTCTACCATCACTAATTGTGTCTTCATGATGTAAATCCCATTTACATAAAAACATATTTATTGAAATCCATTTTTCCTTTTTTCATTTAATTAGTACAAGCCTAGAGTTTGGGTCAGGTCATTGCCCGTGGTCCACCTAATTAGTTCACCTCTGTGGATTGCGGAGACTAAACTGGTTAAAACCTATAGGTAGTTTTAGGTCATGTTAGTTCTTCAGGGGGCCCGTAGGGCCAAAATACCTCAGGTATAGGAGCTCCGCGACAGCGGAGCTCCGTCGACTCGGTTACGGGGTGCTAAAATGTCCAAATGATCTAATTAGGTGGACCACGGACAATAACCGTTTGGGTTTACATCAATTTGTGTGATTGTCCTTTTATATTTATTTATTTTTTATATAGTCACAATGCCCACACTACGTTACGGGCCGATTGTTTGATCGGTAGTTAACTGAACTAAGGTTAAAATTGAAAATGTGACAGATTTGATCCGAGTAAACAGTTGGTTACGAAATTTAACTATTAGTGCAGTTAATTACTCAGGAAACAGACAATCGGCCTTCTGGGTCGTATACCAAACTTGAAATGGGATGTCGTCTCGAGACATGTTAGAATATACTTAATAGATTCCCATGACTTGAGGTTAAGGTACTTTGTTTCTTAAGACCGGTACCTTAATCAAGATCAGTTATCTTATCAGTACGGTCATAAGTAAAATTAAACATTAAGCTGGTTTCAAACGGCACCATACAGACAGCACCAGAAGTAGGGTAGGGTAGTACTTAGTCGAGGAGCTCAAAATTATCTATACACCATCCTATCACGGGACAAATATCACGGGACAATCTCACACAAATTGAGCTAGTCCCAAACTAAGCTCTAGGCTTGTACTATGGGTACTAGACAACGATAAACTTACTTATATAGAGAAATATATACTTAAATACATAGAAAACATCCAAGACTCGGGAACAAATAAGAACTCAAGAACTCCTGCTCTGCTGCTGACTGTACCCACTACATGTTTTTCCATACTAATATTATCGAACAACAACCAAATATCGTAGGAGTTGTATGGAAAAAACATGCAGCACAATTATACCGTGTGAAGGGGAGTAGTTTAGAAAAAATCCAAAGGAGATGATTGCCGGCCGTTTCAGGACCCATTTGGGTGCATCTTTCGCCCTCGTCAAAAATACTTTTTCAACAAAGAAACAACAAATTATATGTATATATAAATAAATGAATAAATATCAGGGGACAATCTCACACAAATTGAGCTAGTCCCAACTAGGTATTATGAATATTATATTGCATAATAATCTTTAGTCTATACTACTATACTAAGATAGTAAAGGGACAGAATAACTGACTAAGGGTCTCCCCACACCTATCGACGCGGAATCGGCGTTAGCTGATCAAAAAACTCTTTATGTCTATGCAATAAGAGCGAAAAGACGTCGAATCGGCTCGGCTGACGTCGGCCGGTGACGGCGGAGCCGAACGACGTCTTTTCGCTCTTATTGCGTAGACATCCTAGACATAAAGAGCTTTTTGATCAGCTAACGCCGATTCCGCGTTGATAGGTATGTAAGATATGACATGTACCTAGTGAGGTTTTTTCCCAAATTATACTCCGAAGTAGTTGTTAACCTGTAACTATGGTGGTGGTAGAAGTTTGTATGAAAGTCGGTAAGTTATGGTTCTGTACCAAAATACAGAAAAACAGAACCATTATAAAATGACATTGCCGTCCATCTGTCCGTCTGCCCGTCGGTCTAAAATGACTCAAATTTGAAACAGATGTACTTAATAGTAGAGTAGTATCCAATGTAATCGTATACGATCACGCCATACGTACTCGGAACACCGCTATACACATGGATAAAAATTTCTCGGTTCACAGGTACACCAAGATAATACTCTCTCTTATTCCGACACGCAGCTCTGCCACTAGCTAGCTGAACAAAGCTTTAAAACTTCTGTAATAGGAACCTACTAAGCTTTTATATCCCCCTCAAATTACATAAGAGAGATTATGATTTCCAAATTAAAACGGATGTCTCAAAATGCCTATATAATACAATATGATGTTCGGAAAGCTCTTACCACCCCCGCAGGTATTGATGCAATACGATCGAAACGTTGAGCTAAACATATTTATTTTACGTGATACTTCCCATTTATAAAACAATCTACAATGAAACTACGAACTAATTTGTCACAGAAATATGTAAAGCAAATACTTCTATTTTTGCGTTAAAAAAAACTAAGAAGTGTAGCAGGGGAATCGACCGCTCTGGTAGCCTATCATGGTCACGTTGCATCTCTTCTTCGGTATCGGATTATAATTTGGGGGAACTCGACAGATGCTCACAAAGCATTTTTATGTGTATGTGGATTGTGGAGTCGGGCCGGTCTCGTGTAGATTCAGGGAACTCAATATCCTGACTCGTGCAACCATTTATATATACAAACATGCGAAATTTGTAAAAAGTAACCCGGAGATGTTTGCTAAGCGGGTTCAGAAACCAATTTTACGTAGGAGAGACTTGCTTCGTGTTAAAGTACACATTTCAAAATCAGCACTACATAATAGAAATTGTTTTATAATGTCTGGAAAAAAATATAATAATATATACCTTCTGAATTGAGGGCTTTACCTTTTAAACTATTTTTAGTAAAGTTGCAAATATGGCTAAAATGGAAATGTTTTGAAACTATTAATTAATTTATAACTCCCTGATTAAATAGCTAATGCTGTTAGAAATTACCGGACTATATGATTTCAATTTAATTTTAATCATGTATCTAATTGTTTTAATTAAGTATTTTTTGAAAAATCGTGAATGATGAAATTGATGAAATAATAGAATGATAGACAGGTATATTTGAGTATAATGAAGATAATGTAATTCATAGATAAGAATAGAAAATTGTATTTTGCATGCCTGCTTTATGGTGAATTGTGCTGTTCTCTTATGTTCTGTAATATAACTACCTACCAATCCTACCATGTACCGCAATTCTGCAAATAAACTCTTTGACTTTTGACTTTTTGACTTTTATGATAAACAATAAGATACAACGCCGAACGCCAATCGGCAGCATCGTAGCAGACACTAACCGTCGTGAGCTCGACTCGCTTGCAACGTCGGGTCAAGCAGGGATCATGTTAGGCTAGTCCGAGCCAGTCCCTGCTTGTACGTATACTCGCCTTGGTCGCGAAAAAGATGAATGACATGCACGTCGCAAGTTGAGATTATAAATCGAATATTTGTTGACCGAGTATCTTAGACCGCGGCGGCTTGGTCAGCGCGCGCGCCTGTCCTGGCACCACGGTGAGCCCTCGCTGCAAGTAGCGGCGGCGCTCGGCTATTGGGTCCGGAACCACCTTGCGCGGCATCACCGAGAAGCGTCTCTTCGTGGGCACCGTACCCATACGCTTAAACAACACGGTTGACTCAATTTTCACCTCATCAGTCATAACACTAGTCACTTGCCGTTCCCGCTGCAATATCAACTTTCGCTCATCAGCGGACACAGCCACTCCCGCCATCTCCTCGCATTTTTTGAGAAATGCTTGAATTTGTTCCGGATCCTGCAACTTCTTTGTCCACTCCATTGCTTCTTCTACCTGGACGCGCACTTCGTTTGAGTTGCCCTGCTGCATATCGCCACTAATAAGCGTCATACAGCCGTTGAGCCACCATGTCGCGTTTCCTAACTCATGAGCTTCTCTCTGGCACTGCTTCCCGTAATACTTTGCGAGAGCGTATATTTTCTGTTGACATAGCAATCGCGCCATTTCATAGTACAACCAACATCGCATCATAGAATTCTCGCACATCTCTAAGGTATCGTAAACTTTTTCAGTGGCTTGAGCGATGTCGATAAATTTGTAGGGGTAGTTGGCCATAACCGAATCGAAAGATTTTGGCCGACCCACTGGCAGGCCCATGAGGAAAGCGATACGTCGACGATTACCACGCTCACTCATGATGTATGACAGGCGGTACTGGCGAAGGTATCCTTCTCCGACCGCCTTATACAATCGATCGAGGTAAAGTTCCTTATCCGGCAAGTTACGCGGAGTCTTCGTGTCCAGGAACGTCTGCAGTCGCTCAGACTGTGTCATCAGGTCCATGATGTGGTTCGCTCTCATACTCTTTTCAGCTTGTCTAATAAGACGCTCTACAGTACGTGCTCCAATTTCACGTTCTTTTTCAAGCACAGCGTTTTTGAATTGGTTTTGATGCTTAGATTCCGCCTTTTCTGCTAATCTAATACTATAATAGGGCCTTTGAGTACGTAACATTTCTTGACGTTCTGTAAGAGATTTTAGAGAACCAAAAATTATCTCTTTTAGTTCTTGGCTACCCTTCTCGTTTGCGGATTTAATACGGCGGTCTCTCGTGAGTTCTTGTAGAAAAAATTTATCGTACGCCATTGGGCCGAGATATTTCATAGCAAGTACTCTGGCTAAGGTCAACTGTTTTCGTGCTTGCATTTGTGTTAACTTTCTTTTCTTTTCTGGACGTGGAATGCGACAATTATGGAGACGTTTCCTTGGTTCATTTTCATCAACAGGTGGGCGAGCAGCTTCGGTCTTTTTAATGATTGGAAGAAAGTCCAACATAACGTTTCCAGCATTTGTTCCAATACAGTCCTGGATAGTTTCTAAACCCTGAATTATGCCCTCGGTGAAATAAGGCGGTTGTTGACGGACCCTACGTCCACGAATATTCATCACAACAGATCTTTCGAAGTCTGACATGGTGTACAAAGCACGTGATTGCATGTTGCGGGCTAATATGTTAGAGGGTGCGAGTTTGAGCGCAATCTCGGCATCGGCGTAGGCCTGGACGGGCTGCATGGCGTCGGCGCACACCTGGCTGCGGCCCAGCAGCAGGCGCACGTCATCAGGGTGGTTTAAAAACGCCTCGTCATAGGACTGTTTTGATTTTTCGAATTGTTCTAAACGCCGGAGGAATGCACCCCGTTCACGATATACTTGCAGCTCGCCGTAGAGCATTTTCTTTGGCGGTTCCATTATTATGTGCAATAATAGATATATTTAAACCCTATAGTAACAAAAGTAAAACTTACTATGAAATCTTTGTATATATAATGTGTGTATATATAACTATAACCGTAAAAAGCGTAAGCAAAAAATACTTTGTCGTTGCCTGGATTTGTTTTTTTTGATTCAGTATTAAGAATTACTTGTTATTCCTTCTTTCTCTTTAAATTAAAGTTATTTCATAAGAACACACACAAGTTTGCTGTGCATGACAGAAAGTATCCTTAGTGACATTGAAAGATTGATAGGTTCATTTGTTTTAAAGCAAATAAGTGATAATGATAAGATCACAGACAAATGGGTAAAAAATGTTTACGAAAACTACTCTAGCAAACCCTGCTTATCCGTCCGATTTTCGATGGATGGAATCCGCCCCTCCCTTTAAAAGCGCGGCGATACAGTCTCAGAAGTTGACTGCTGTCATACTTTTAATTGTAAACTGCGAAAAGACTGCAAAATTGGGCTTCTTGCTCTAGGTGAGAATAGTGGGACAGATTAATACTGGTAATACTAAAATAAAAGTGCAAGTTGGATTTTCATACAAAGGGATCCGTCCCACCGTACAATATTGAGATCGAGCAAAAATCGCGGGAAAAAAACCGTTTATTGTATGGAGACCCCCTTTAATGCTTAACTTTAATATATTTTCATCTCACTTGCTCGGAAAGGGTGTTATCACACGCAGGCGTGTAGCGCAGTTATAGCCGATTTACCTCCCGTGGGAGTTATGGGTTTTTATAACTCTCGATATAAATGTGTCATGGATCATACGAATGCTTACTACACGGGGCACGTCCTAGGGATTTGATATCGGTAAATAAGATGTTGGTATACCTACATGTTGATTTATATAAAAATCTCTGCTGCTCTTAAGATAAAAAAGTCCAGTGTCATTTAGTCAGTATATTAATATTATATCCGCAAAGAGTTAAAGTTTGTGAGGTTGTAGTGGGTAATCTCTGGATTTACAGAACCGATTTAGATGAAATTTGGCATGGAGTTAGTTTGAGTCTCGAGAAAGGACATAGGGTGCTTTTTATCCCGAAAAATTGGACGTTTCCTGACGGAGTCGCGGGAAGCAGCTAGTAGTTTTATAAAAGGTGAATAAATGACAATATCGTTAATGAATCAATGTCCCGTTGACCACAGTGGACATCGAGAGATAATACAAGGAAAACTTAATCTATGAACATTTATTGCATTTTGGTCGTTTCTCTTTAAGAGGTACACTAAACATATTTAAATATACATTAAACATAAAATATTGGTAGTTACTGTATTCATGCAAGATATAAAAGTTGTTTAATGAGAGCCAATTTAGTACTGCACACTTGAATTTTGGAAAAGGCAAATTCAGAAAAGCCGGGGTAGTTTATTATACATTTTATTGTTTTTATTTTAAAATGTAAATAGAGTAAGTAAATAATATTTATTAATGTTGAATAACAACCTGATCATATGTGTGTATGTAAACACTTTATTGTACAAAATAAGACAAAAACAATACAAGAAAAGAATGTACAAAGGCGACCTTATCCCTTATCTTGACAGTAACATCGATATATTTGTGTCGCAAAAATATTTTGCTGCGTCACTAGTATTCGTGCCCCGAGTTAGTACACATCTGACAATGATATGGTTAATTTTCGTCTCTCAATAGAAAAAAGGACTTTTTAATTGGCCTTTTAACTATGTACAATATTTTTAAGATTCACCTTAAACGTTGTCCGATTTTTATGATTTTTGAATAAGTTGTAGATATTATGAAAACTAGGTCAGTAACTTTCCAAGAACACATTTATAGGAAAGGAAAAAGTAAACGTACAGATCTAGTTTTTCATGAGAACTACAAAACATTTAAAAATCGTGAAAATCGGGTAATTTTAGGGGGTAAGGAACGTTACCGCCCGGAGCTAAATTTGTATAGATTATTTTTGACAGCTACGCGATCTAAGCACCGCTTCACAATCCTCTTAAGTATAGAACTTTCATCTGGTGCCGCATTTTTGTTTTATATGGAGCTTACATATTGGAAGAACGCACGTATGCGTTTACAGTTTGGTCGTTCTAAGAAGGCCGATTTGACGTTTCATGGTTTTCATTCCGCGATAACATTGTGCAGACGTCTACGAAATTTAATTCAAAATTTGAATTACTTACAATGTTACCTATACATTACAAATACTGAATATTATTTTCAAGGAACAACTGTAACATTATGATGTTAAAATACACTCGGGAACATGAATTTACCATAGATTCGTAATTTGGCAGGACGCCATTACAAAGTTATGTACTGCGTCAATTACCGTAATAATGTGACCAAAACATATCCGATTACTGTTACGTGGTATAGAATTGATATTTTATTATCTTTTTTTATTGAACACACTCTGGTTAAAAGACTGGAATCCAGAGCGAGCAGTAAGTTTTTTTTTATCGCGTCTACGATTTTTCGTGTCAGTATTCACATCACTGTCATCGGTTGTCTCGTGTCGGTTGTATTCTATTGTTTTTTTTTGACCCGGTTTGTACTTTTGCATTGTTTCTAAAAACAGCCAAAAAATCTTCCAGATTATAAAAAACTTTTGAAATCAAAAACTCCTTAACTTATTATCAAAAATATACTCTTGTCGTATTTTTTAGTGTTAAAGGTATATTATTGTAAATTTTCACAGCCATGTGGTGTCCCAGAGCTAACAATAGCTCGACTTGATGTAAAAGTTTAACCATTTAGCCATAATAAATGAAAAAGTGCAAAATATTTGAATTTCCCGCCTTAACCCTGACGACTAATCAGCCTTAAAACTCGATCTAATAATTTAAAAGATTTTCGAAATAATGTGAACGTATAATACGCAACTTTATAATTAATCGATTTCATAACCTTAGTGATAAAAATCGATACGCTTTTCAAGTCGGTATTTTTTGTAACCGATTTTTTTCTCATTCCTAGACGCTAGGTTTTGGCAGTTGTCTAATCGGCCTTCTTAGAACGACCAAACTGTAAATTAGACATACCTTCTAATCTGTGCTGTAAAGCACCAAGAGGAACTTAGGAGAACGCTTATATGCGTCGCCGGTAGTGAATGCGTTACGCCGTTTAAGAAACAACAACTCTGAAATTATATTGGCGTTGCCATAAAAAAAGATAAATGTTGTTTATTCAGTAAGTAGGCCACACGGGCACTTTTACACGTCACAATTCTACCTGCGTTTCCCAAAGGAGACCACTGCTGAGAAGAAACGCCGCAAGAAACTCAACAGACAGTATTTTTTTAAATTTGCTTATGATTATGACAATGATTGAATTTAACCTAGAATTATATAAAAAAATAGAAACAAAATATCATGCGTAGTTAACTAGTTAAGCAGGGAAACGTGTCGAATCATTAAAAGAACAAATAAATACAATTCTAATTACTAATGTTTATACTTACCGATGACGGTGCTAGAAGTTAAAATGAAAAATTAAATAAAGTTTCGAAATGTTCTCCTATAGAAACCGGTCCATTATGTCGGGGTCATATCTATTTAGGTACCAGTAATTATTTAATAGCGCGGGTGCGAATATCATAGCGATTTCCTGGCTAACGGTATTAAGAAGCTGGGAGTATTGCACTGTGGTCTAGTCTTTTTTTTTATTTGTCACGAATAAATGCTTGTTTTTTTTATTCTCCTTAAAACTGCCAATTTTGTCATTTGGTACTCGTCTTGCTAAATCAGTTGGGCCCAACAGGGCCCTGTTTGATAAAGCTACAGATTACAAACAGAAGTCTCTTTCTAACTAATTTTGTAGTAGAAAGAGAGTTCCGCTGTATTTTTTAACTTGTAGGTTTATAAAACAGGACCCTGGTCTGCCCAGCGCTCAGCCTCTGAGAGCACGGAACTGAGCGCACGTCTCTCACAAATACGCTTGAGGATTTAATAGTAGATTGTTCAACAAGGGACTAAAGTAAGCCAATATAACATGAGATATTTTTTCACCCGAGCAAAGCGACGGTGGATGGAAGTTCTTGTGTCATTATGGCTTTTAGTCTCCAGTTAAACACTCTACTTTTACTGTGGTTTTGTGGTTTTGCAATGCTTTTGCTTATAAGAAGATTAATAAGAACGAGTACTTTAGTCCCTAGGGGAGTAAAGGGTCACTTTAGTCCCAAGGGATTAAATGCATAAGTTTGGTCCGCCTATACTGGCTATTATAAGTCATTTTAGAGCGAGAGAAGTGAAAAGTTATTTGTTAATACTAATACACGTTTGATGATTTACTTGGAAAATACTAGTTATAAAATACTACATCGGGTTAAACCCCCAATCATTGGCATCCAAAATACCAGTTATTGTAGAGTTATCAGTTATCACCTTTAGTAATTTAAATAAAGGTGTTAAAAATGTAGGGTGCCAACAATAAAACTGTTCTCCATATTAAAAATGTTTTATAAATGTAAAATTATCAAATTACACTTGTATAAAATATATATTAATAAAAATATATAGCTATGTTCAGAATTCGACTGTTTTCCGTCGTATTTTAGAGATCGAATATTTGGAAACCAGGTGTGCCGGATTTGGGGGCCGGCGGGAGCGCCTTCTCGCGGCCTGGGACGATGGTGATGCCGCGCTGGCGCCTGCGCCGGCGCTCGGACAGCGGCCCCGCCACGGGCCCGCCTGGCAGCACCGCGAAGCGCCGCCCCGGCGGCACGATTGCGATGCGTTTGAACAAAACCATGGACTCCACACTCGCCTTTTCATCTAAAACGCGCAATATCTGCTTCTCGCGCTGCACAATTGCCTTCCGCTCGTCAGACGCCACGGCTTCTGACGCTATCTCTGCACACTTAGTGAGGAACGATTGCACCTGCTCCGGATTCTGTACTTTCTTCGACCATACCAGTGCTTCTTCTACTGCAATGCGAACCTCATTCGCATTTGCCTGTTGCATATCGCCGCTAATAAGCACAAAACATCCATTGAGCCACCACACCGGATTTAAAATATCATGAGCAATTTTTTGACACCGCTTTGCGTAATATTTAGCTAGAGCGTAATTCTTTTGCGTACAAAGTAGCCGGGCTAATTCATATTGCAACCAACATTTCATTGTAGGATTCTCACACATTTCTAATGTGGATTCAACTTTTGCGGTAGCCTGCTTTATATCAACGAATTTGTACGGATATCTCGCTATGACTGAATCATACGAAGTTGGACGACAAAGCGGCAGACCCATGAGGAATGCGATACGACGCCGATTTCCTCGTTCGCTGAGTGTATACGATAATCGGTGCTGACACAAATAGCCTTCTCCAACAAGTCTGTACAAACGATCAATATACACGTCCTTGTCGGGCAGTGTTCGGCTTGTCTTCTTATCAAGGAACAGCTGCATTCTTTCTGCCAGTGACATCAAGTCCGCGATGCGGCTTTCACGCATGCACTTATCTATCTGCCTCAAGAGATTTTCAGCAGTGCGCGCCCCCACTTCACGCTCTTTGGATAGTATTTTTTTTTTGAACTTATCCTGGTGAGACGACATAGCTTTCTCTGCCAGCTGAATAGTGTAGTAAGGTCTCTGTGTCCGCAACGTTTCTTGACCCTCTGACAAACTTTTAAGGGTTTCCTTGATTAGTTGCTTTAATTCAAGGGAACCACTTCCATTTGCGGATGGGATACTATTATTGTTCATAAGATTTTGAAGAAAGAATTTGTCGTACGCCATAGGTCCTAAATATTTCATGGCGAGTACTCGAGCTAATGTTAAATGCTTTCTCGCTTGGTTTTGTGTAAGTTTCTTTTTTTTCTCCGGTCGTGGAATTCGAGATATGTGTTGCTGTTTCTGCGGTTCATGATCAGGGTGGTAGATTTTATTTGCTTCGAGATTTTTTATTATTGGTAGAAAGTCTGACAGCACGTGACCGGCATTTTTGCCGATACAGTCTTCCATAGTTTCTTTGCATTGATTGATGCCCTCTTGAAAGTAGGGAGGCTGGCATCGTAGTCTGAGACCGCGATTATTCATGACGTAGGAGCGTTCGAAGTTGGACATGGTGTAGAGCGCGCGCGCCTGCATGTTGCGCGCGGCCATATTGTCGGGCGCCAGCTGCAGCGCCAGCTGGGCGTCGAAGTACGCCTGCGCCGGGAGCACGGCGTCCGAGCACACCTGGCTGCGCCCCGTCAGCGTGCGCACATCTTCTGGACAGTTCCTGAACGCCTCATCGTAAGAAGCTTTGGCTTTTGCAAATTGCTCAAGCCGCCTAAGATAAACTCCGCGCTCACGATATACGGTCAACGCACCGAACAGCTGGCGCTCTTCCATCGTTAAAAAAATAATGAATCTTCAAAATTATATAAAATTATCAAAAAGTACAAATATTCAAAATAAAAAAAATCTAAACAAATACACAACAAGTCATAGAGTTTTTTTTACTTTTCTGTTTTCTTTTATGTTTACATAGACCATAGAATAAGAACTAAAGGCAAAGAAGGAGCAATAAAATAAAAGGCAGCATACAGATAGCTGATATGCACAGTTTTATTGAGATTCAGTGTTTCAAAAAGAGATAGTTATATAAGCTATAATATCATGGTCGTACACGTTATACACTGTATATTCTCCATACATACCATCTGACTTGTCTTATTTAGTAAACACTTTTAAACCTCAAAATTATCCTTTTTCACGTAAAATTACAATTTAGTCATAAAAAACCATCCATGATATAAAATCAAGAAAATAATTTGCAATATTTGGTTTCTAGTTACTTTATTCACCAAACAACGGCAGCTTAAGCCAAAAACGATGCATTTCGAGGATATAAAAGTGATTATACTGTAATTCTATGGAACTTGCTAACTATGTAAACAAACAATAAGTATATTGAAATTGACATCTAATGTCAATTTTAGTATGGCGGCTTGTTTACATAGTTAGCAAGTTCCATAGAATGACACTTTACTAAATAAGACAAGTCAGTTGGTATGGACTTTACATAATATAAACTACTTACGTTTATGTATGCAGATATTGTATAATCACAGACTAAGTCAATTTACACCAGGAACGACCGAACAATTATATCGATATCGACATAGCGGCCCGCCAGCGGCTTCGCCCCGCTGCAAATTTCTGACTTGCCCGGTGGATTTTCTTTTTTTTATCATCAAACCAACCTTGTCATACAACACTTGTCCTGAAAATAACCAACACAACAAAAATAAATTATCAAATTTTGTACAGTTATTCGGAAGTTATGCGCGTACATATACATTTCGGTGTGCTAGCTTCCGGTAACCTTCAGGGAGGGAAGATGGCCGATTGAAAGATGTCCGGCTTTTGCTTTTCATTTATTCTGTTTACTGTTTTACTCTACTCACTTGACATTGGCGAAATCACTGCGTATATCACGGTGGACCGCCATTAATAAAAAAGAAGGAGTACATTTCGATGATTCATTTTTAGTCGACCGACCGACACTTGTTCACACATAATCAAATGAATTTAAGACGGGCTTAATTGTGTTATAACATAAATAAAACTTGCCGAAACTTCTTTCAAGGAACTAAAAACAGACATTGCTAAGCATGTCATAGATGTAGCTATGTTGCCTTATATTTTATCGCTCCTTCTATCCCTTTAGTTCTTATTCTGTGCTGAGAACCTTCAAGAAGCATGTGAAAGAGATCGCATGATTACAAATGAGACATCAATACAAGGATCATTCTAGACCAGTGTGCCAAGAACATCGCGATTGTAAACTAGGTCGCAATATGTATAGAACCTTCCAGTAACGAATTCTCTAGATCGTCCTCGGAGGGTCTAAGTTCATCGGTCATTCCAGAATGCATTTTGGAACAGTCTGGGATTGAAAGTATAAAAGGCGAAGCGAACAGTGTAAACAAGCGCGAGCCGAGCGACCATCTAAGGATTGGAAGCTTAATAATAATTAATAGTTTGGAACGGTTAAGTGAGAGCGTTAATAAAGTCTAGGTATTAATTATTGGTGCAATTGTGTATTTCTATCAGTTAGTTACCTACCTCCACGTACGTAACACTACTTATCCTTAGTTCCTACCTACCTAACCCTTATGATTTCATCGGCATCTACATCTTCTATCGTTGCCAGTTACGAGTACACTAGTTAAATTTAAATTCTATAAGCCTTTATTTACTACCTGTCTGGTGTCTAATGAAGTCTTGTAAGTTAAATTTGATCCGCTTCCCGTTTTGCGATTGAGCTAAAATTTTGGATGTATAGGTATATGTATGTATAGGGCGACAGGCCCTCCGCTGTACTAACGTAGACCCATCGAGTTTGGACTCATTAGGTTGGATTGATAAGCAGTAGTTTAAAAAAAAGCGGCCAAGTGCGAGTCGCACTCGCCCATGAAGGGTTCCGTAGCAGCAAGTAACATAATATAAAAGTTCGTTGTAGCTTTGATCAATGTTTTTATGACGTATTAAAAAAAAACTACTTACTAGATCTCGTTCAAACCAATTTTCGGTGGAAGTTTGCATGGTAATGTACATCATATATTATTTTTACATTTATCATTCCCTTATTTTAGAAGTTACGGGGGGGGGGGACACACATTTTTCCACTTTGGAAGCGTCTCTCGCGCAAACTATTCAGTTTAGAAAAAAATTATAATAGAAACCTCAATATCATTTTTGAATACCTATCCATAGATACCCCACACGTATGAGTTTGATGAAAAAAAAATTTTTGAGTTTCAGTTCTAAGTATGGGGAACCCCAAAAATTTTTTGTTTTTTTTCTATTTTTGTATGAAAATCTTAATGCGGTTCACCGAATACATCTACTTACCAAGTTTCCACAGTATAGCTCTTATAGTTACGGAATAAAGTGGCTGTGACATACGGACGGACAGACGGACAGACATGACGAATCTATAAGGGTTCCGTTTTTTGCCATTTGGCTACGGAACCCTAAAAAAGTACCTGTCGCAATTATTCTTTTTCACAAAAACTTTTTTATATTGTAGCTTTGAATGAATGGATAGAATGTATCGTATGAATGTTGTCGAGTCTGTGTATAACTATGCCAAATTACAACTTTGTAGTGACCAAGAGTCTCTGAGATTACTCGCGGACAGACGAACATGGCGAAACTATAAGGGTTCCTTCTTGATTACGGAATCCTAAAAACCATTTTATAAAGCTCACAAACATTTGGAAACTATTTTTTTCACCTCAGCACCTCAAAAAGGGTGGTTTTGCTACAGTGAGCAAAATTCGATTTTCTTCACAATATAACGGTACTTAGTTGTGGTGCGGCGCGCGGGCGGCTGGGGATGTCGTTTTATTTCTACCATGTTGTTGTTTTATCCTAAGGTTATACGCTGTTTCTCGCTGCTGAGGTGAAAATTGTATAAGTAAATAAAATAAATAAATATCACGAGATAATATCACACAAATTGACCTAGTCCCAAACTAGGCTCTAAGCTTGTACTATGGGTACTAAACAACGATAAATATACTTAGATAGAGAAACAAATACTTAAATACGTAGAAAACATCCAAGACTCAGGAACAAATACTCGTTCTCATCTCACAAATCTTGCCCTTACCAGGATTTGAACCCGGGACCGCCGGCTTCGGAGGCAGGGTCCCTCCCAACTAGGCTAATGTGTCGAGACACGAGACCAAAGTTATTTGCATGTCGTATGTCTTTGAATCCCTCGCTGCACTCAGAATTCTAACCTAGAATTACTCGCTACGCTGGTGATTCAATTCTAGAATCGTTTGCTTGCTATTCAAAATCAACACTCACAGCAAAAACCAACTTTGCTCTCTTGTTGCACAAATAACTATTATAGGATAGGTACCTATTCTTACAAAAAAACCCAAGGTCTCCCAAATCTTTAAACAATGAGCCTCAAGCACAGTATCGCTAGCTTTGGATTGGGAATGGCTAACTTTACTTAACTTAAATTGAACTTTGCTCGTATACACGAAGTTAATGAAAGAAAAAATCGTTCATATAAAATTTTAATCGGCCATTAGTTCTTATGAGCAGTTTGTCATTGTGTTATCTTATACGGCTACTACAGGCGCCGGGGCGGCGTATCTGTAGGGGAATGGCGCGGAGTACGCGGCCAGGCGCGCGACGGGGGCGGCGGCGTAGGCGGCGGGCGCGGGAGCCGCGGCGTAGGTCAGAGGGGCGGAGTAGGCTGCGGTGTATCTGGCAGGGGCGAAGGCTGGGGCGGCGGCGTACCGAGCGAACGCGGGCTGAGCTACCACAGGCGCGGCGGCGAAGCGCGCCGACACGACGGCGGGCTCGGCGACGACGGCGGGCGCGGCGGCCACGAGCGGCTCCTTGCGCACGACGGCGTTGAACCCGTTGACGGGGTCGGCGGCGTAGTCCACGATGCGCCGCGTGCCGTCAGGGTCCACGAGCGAGTACTGGCCCTGCACCACGTCGCCGTCGCGCTGCTCCGTCTGGCTCTTGTAGTCACCGGTGAGCGAGTCGGCCACGTCGTACCCGAACCGGTACTGCGGCAGCGGGTCGAACTCCTCCAGCCGCGCCGCTACCGGCCCCGCCACCAGCGGAGCAGCCACCGCTACGGGGGCCACACTGGCCTTAGCGAAAGCCATGAGGCAGGTGAAGACGACAAACTGAAAAAAGGAAGTCTCTTGTAAACTATACCGTATTACCTTATTTAACGAAAATAACCATTATGCTAACGTTATACATATACCTACAGTGAAAATCTCTACATTGTCTATAAATTAAAGATCTTGTTTCTTGAATCGTACCTATTATGAACTTTTAAAACTTGCCAAGTTCCAGTTCAATGAGTGTATGAGAGTGAGCTACATAGAACTAAAGTTCACAGAGGGAAGTGCGTTAAGGGTATGTTTCATTTTGATGTGTGCTTAATTTGAGCTGACATTGAAACGTAGGTAAATAAGAAGCATGTGGCACCTGAGCTAAATTAAGTCATAAGTCATAATAGTTGTACTTGAAACAGTGACACAGTTTAGCGAGGGCGAGACTAGAGCAGTTGCGCAAGCGCCCGCGGAGAAATTACTAACAAGCTGAGGATACGACGTCAAGGACGCCGTCACAACGCTGCGGGCATCTCAATGAGATACTCCCAGAGCGACGGAGGACAACTTGCAACTGTAAATTAAGTCTACATACCTACTATACGTCTCAGTTAATAATAATTGCAGTTAGTTTCGGTAATAGATGCTGAGTTAGAATGTGTTATAATTATTTTCAATAACCTACTATGTGATTGCAACTAGATCCGCCTACTTCGAACTTCTATCTCTGGTACCTGTCATTGTATTGCTGCAAAGAACGTTTGAAATATAAAGTTTTTAAGCTTAATTATAAGCTTTAAACGCAAACTTTGTTCATTTATAAAGTTAAAATTCTAAACCTGATTTGGATTCGGAGACCTTATGATCTTGTTATCTCAAAAAAGTACATGCACCCTTGTGATATTTTTATTAAAAAAAGTTGTATTGAAAACTTTATATTGCGGTTAATAAAATATCGGCGTAGAAGCAAAAAACGCTTAAATGCCATGCACGGTTAAATATTTCCTATAAGGTGCGGTTTCTAGAACATTGACAGCAAGATAAAGCAGAAGCTTTAAATATTTAATACAAGTAATACAATGGTGAGTAACACTCGGTACTCGAGTCCGACTCGCACTTGACCGGTTGTTAGGACTCAATTTGGTGGTTAAAACGCAGCGTAGAAAAATTTAACCAACAGATTATAAATGCACCACCGTTTAAGAGGTCGTATACGAAATTTTGCGAATTCTCTGATTTACGTGATTTTACAGTTGAAATAGGTACTTTACTTCTACAACTTTTAATGCACAACACGAAAGATTATTTCAATTTTCAACAAATGTTTGAGCTACTTTTTTTGATTAATCGACCTGAAACTGGCGACTGTTTTGTGAATTTTGTTGTAAGAGATTTAGAATATCGCATATTTACGAATCGTTTTGACGTCTAAAACGTATAAAAAAAAAAATTGCTGTAAAAGTCGTTTAAATTTTTTATAAATTACTTTTTACCACCTTGATATCAATTTATTGTGTAAAAAATAATTAACTTGGTAAAATATTATAGAAAATTGGCAAAAAATTGATTGCGATTTCGGCTACTTAAAACTCTCGTTCATAAAATTAAAACAACAGTAATAAACTTCAGTTCAAAGTCAATCCGTTACCAAAAAAAACATCCCAAAAAAAAGCTATATATAATGTTTTAAAACAACCTACTTAAATCTCGCATTATGATACTCAATAAAAATAAAAAGTAGCTCATTAATTCGTAACTCATTTATTCGATCATAACTGAAATGATATTTCATGTTGTCCATTAAAACTTATAGAAAAGAAATATTATAGGTATAACTGTAAAATCACGAAAAGAAGCAAACCCGGCAAAATTTTGTATACGGCCTCTTAAACACCTTTATAGGGTCAATTTACTGACTAATAAGAAATTTGAATTTCAACCAAATTAGACTAGAAAACGTCGGAAAAGCCTACATTGTTGTAAACTGTAGAGAAAAAAAGCAATGAAAAAAAAACATCAATTTATAAATCAGCAATCTATAAATTTTCGATACAAAAATTCCAAATGTAATCTTTGTGTTAATCTATTAGAAATCTAAGAAAGTTCTGATAATATTTGGATCAGTTATACTTTAAGTTAAGAAATTAATGCTTGATTAATCAAAGATAACTAACTAAGTAGTAAGTATTTGATCGTTAGCTCCAAAATTCGTTAAAACAAGTTGCTAATGAATGAGAAAATGGGTTACCTTAAAAGCCATTGTTCCTGTGATGGTGGCTAGTGCAGTCAAGTGACTATGTTCCTGAAGAGCCCGCCGGAGTATATATACAGCGGGCGGTTGTGACACCAGCTCAACTTCGCACTTAGTATTATGTCTGCGCATCACTAAGGATGTGCACGCAATTGGAAATGAGCTGCAATTTGTCAATGGCGGAAAATTCGGCCGTTTACTTGACTGCGGGCCAAGCGTTATGAAACTGAATGCTAAAGAAAACAAATATTTATTTTAAGAGCATAATTAACCGTCTTTAGTTGTTGTACATGTTAACAGTGTTAATTAGTCCTAGTGACTGCTTGGTCGCATTTAATTCATCTTTCTGCAAGAGCTTCCTATAAGGAAACTACACGTTACACGTTCGATGCGTGTATCTGAGGCTGTGTGTCCATATATTTTGTTCATCTGTGTCTCTTTGTGACACGTTTTTTAAAAGGGTATGTATCATAATATATAAGGTTCAATATAACTAATGGGATTAATGGGCCATTATAATTAATGGTCATAATATATAATGATTTTATTTCTGAAACCGCAAACTTCTCAGCCTTGTTATAAAACAAACCTAACCTAACATATACGTCCCTCAGAACAAAGGCGTTTCTTGAGGAATCTGGTATTGAAACCCTAGCTCACCCACCCTACAGCCCTGACTTAGCTCCTTGTGATTTATTTTTGTTACCAACTGTCAAAGAAAAAATTAAAGGAAAGTTTTTTTCGGTGCCGAAGAAGCCGTCGCTGCCTACGAAGTAGCCATTTCTGACCTCTCAGATCAAGACTGGCAAAAGGGTTTCCAGAGTGTTTAGACGAATGGAAGTTTGTATAGAGCATCGTGGAGAGAGTAATTCGAAAAAATGAAAAATAAATTGTGGTTATATGTTGGATACTTTTTCTTATCTCAAAACTTATTTAGTGACCCACGTAAAAAACGTAGGCCGTAAATGGCCTTTTAAAAATCCTGAAAAGTTTACGGTTTCAGAAATAAAATCATTATGTTATGACCATTATGGATTATGACCGTTATAATAAAATCGTTATGTGTTTTGAAATTTATATATTATGATATTATCCCTTTTTAAAGAAACTTACTGCCCTGATAACGGGGCAGTTATGAAATTACATTCAATATAACTACCCTGAATTTTGAGAAGGTTTAATTAACGGCTTTCTCGCCTTTTATTAGAGTAGTAATTATGCACTTACTAACAAAGTGTAGTATAAAAATATTTTTGGGCCTCCTATTTGTAAAACGGGGATGAAACTTTACTAGTAAATTTTATAGTGTAGGCAATCAATTAGAAAATCATTTTTTGATTCAAGGATCCATTTGCGAAATATTACACATAAAGTGGTAATTTTAGATGCGGCAAGTCTTTCTATTTCTCCGCTACTCGTACCAGGTAAACCGTTGTTGTCGAAAAAATAACGGTAGTGGTTTATAGAGCGAAGTTAAAAGGAAAACTATATCGACAGAGTAGGTACATTGGTTTGTCAGTAACAGGCGGCTAAAATACCGAATATCATATTATTATTATAAACAACTGACATGGAAAATGAAGTATTATATTCAAATCCGATTATCTCAGACAGAAAAACTAAAATCAACACTTCGCATTAGAACGTTTTCAGTCTTCACCGTAGGCACTTAAAGAATAAGTTTAATAAACAGTGAATTATGCCGTTAATGACTCAAACGTATTGTTTTATTATTGCAGGAAAATCAATCTTTGCTTACCTAAACAATCTAGGTAAAAAAACAGTGTAGGGTTCCGAAGCCGTTAAATACTACAAACATAAAAATCAACAAGTAATAACTACTTTTCTATTTAAAGTCAATTGGTGCCTTCTTAGATGATTTTAATAGGTATAAACACTTAAATCCCCTTTATCTCAAAAACCAATGATGTCTACTTAGTTGTGGTAGTTTTCCTTTAAAATTCGTTATTTATGCTCTTTCAGTTACGATTTTTTTCTGATTTTTAGTACTTGTAGTTTTGACTGTACGAGGGGAGGGGGGGCGACACTTGACTCTAACAAAAATTAGCTCTTTAAAGCTTAATATTTCATAAAACCCTTAATCGATAAATTGATTTCGCAAACCCTTAATATTTAACAACACCCTACACTATGTAGGCGAGGAAAAAATACATCCCCATGCTACGTGTAGGGGAGGTACACCACAAAAAACTTTTTTATAAGATTTTATTTTACCACTTTGTTGGCGTGACTAATACTCGTACTCGTATGTATATTCATGCCGAAATACAGCTTTCTAGTACTAAGAGTCTCTGAGCTACACTGCGGAAGGATGGACATGGCGAAACTATACGTAAGGGTTCCTTGTTTGACTACGGAACCCTAACAAAAAGGAAAATGCAATTTTATAGCTTGCAACTCCATACTTGATTTTACACCACTTGCCACGTGCAGTTCATCGTACTATTCATTATACTTATCGTGGAATTCTCTATTTCTCTATTTATGATAAATTATAATTTATAATAGGTACTTACTAGTGGTGGTTAGTTTATTAGTGGTGGTAGGATCCTGTGCAGAGTCCCAACGGACCGCTACCACCATCTTATCCATTAACATACCGCGAAGCAGCAGTGTTCGCATTGTTGTGTTTCGGTGTGGGGATAAGACATCCGGTGAAATTACAGGCATTCCATCTTAGTACTCAGGGTTGGCAACGTATTTGAGGCCTTAGGATACTACAGTCTTGAGATTATAGTCTTGGGAATTCAAATGTCTATGGGTCTCAGAATCCACTTACCATCAGGTGGCCTGAGTGCTCGTGTTCCTCGGCATAAAAAAAAACTTACTATAAAATAAGAATGTAGTAAATACAATCACACGGCCGTGTGTTACAATTATAACCTTACAATTCAAGCATTCCAGACACGAGTGGGTACATTGTTCGAGTTAAGATTTCTGCAAGACGATACATAATATAATTAATTAAAAATAAACATGCACTGAATAAAATAAAAAAATATTAGGTACCTACAGAATAAGATTCTGTCATGAAGCAACAGCGTTCGTATTGTTGTGTTCAGGTAATTAAATTACTAGCATAGAGGCATTCCATCCCAGTCTTCAGGGTTGGCAACGCATTTGAGGTCTTAAGATTATAGTCTCAGATTCTACGTACCATCAGGTGGCCTGAGTGCTCGTGTGCCTTCTACTTATAATTAAAAAAAATGAAAAAATGAGCCACTTGAAAATTGATGCAAAATATGTCGATATTGGCAACTAATTATTCGGTGTAACTCTTGTATAACCGTAAAGCTAAAGCTCCCAGGTTCGATCCTTATTAAGGGCATATTTGTGTGAATCAGAATCAAACTCAGTGATGAAACATATTCGTTCCCAGATCTTAAATGTTTTCTATGTGTGTATTCAACGATATAATGTACCGTTTTGTACCGCCTAGAGCACCTATAGCCTAGTTTGAGAAGGGGGCTATTATGATATAGCTATGCAGTTCAGCCATAGCTCTGTCCTTTACGCTCACCGTAAAATGAATTGCATAGCCATGTTATACTAACACCCCGTCAATTTCAAATTCAATTTGTAACATTGTATTTTTTTTAATTTATTCTGCTTATTCTGTTTGAATCAGCCCTGATATTTATTTCAGTCAAGTGCGAATTAGACTTGCGCATGAGTCGCGCACCGAGGTTTCGTGGTAATGGCATCCTATGCCTTCGAATGTACAGTCGCCGTCAGATATATCGGAGCGAACAAAGTGTTCAAAAATATCTGAACACGAATCTATTGGCATGGCCTTAGAGTGCACGTTCAGATATTTTTGAGCACCCTGAAGAATACAGATATATTTGATGGCGACTGTACCCTCGCGTACTTAGGCGTTAGACGGCAATAGGAAAAGAAATCTTATCTTTCGCTAAGCTTTTTCTATGATCTTTTTTGTTTTAATGTTTTATTGTTTCCATGCCCGTTTCTTTGTAACCTCTCTACAGAATAAACCGTTCCATGAACTTTAAAGCGCGGGCTAACGTTGGATTGGTCTTTATCCCCAGAAGTGTTATAGGCCATAATTATGTCGCTACGGAAATATTAAAACCCTGGCCTTTAGGCTTTTAGAAATAGAACATTGTTGCGGAGAGTAGAAAGTACGCAATTTATGGACGAGTCACGAATCCATTGATTATTTTCAACCGACGCAGACGTGTGCTCTTCTCAACTACTACGAGGAAATAATACGAAAACTATTTATATATAAAAGGTACAATTTACTTCACCTTACTGTGACATACATAATTATCACAATTATCGAAAGAATAAAGCCACATATCGTAGAAGGCTACTCCGAATGTTTGTTGAAATCGCTAGTAAAACATTTTCACAGACCGATTTTGCTTTTCATGGGATACCTATTAGCTTAAACTTTTAAATATTTTCCAGAGATTTCTGTATCGTAAATACTTCTTAGCGTGAGAATGTTTGTATCACGACATCAGTGGACGTATTTCGTGTTTGCACTCCACTTTCCGTTTAATGTCGAAAATGAAGTACCTAATACAGAACTTCTATTTCCGTAATGATTTGTATAAGCTTCGTTTTTCTATGAAACACCAAGTGACAAATATATCGACGCTTGAAAGGCGAAATGGGGTACGCGAAATTTTTTGTGATATTGAGTTACATATATCGTTCAAATCAGTAGATTTTTCTGATTTGAACGATATATGTAACTCAATGTCGCAAAAAATGTCGCTTATCCCATTTCGCCTTTCAAGCGTCGATTATACTGTCGATGCAAGTGCGACCGAGACAGCGAGAGCTATCCGAAAGACATTGAGAAAATAGAAGCACCTAATTTCCTGATTATTAGAAGAAATATATTTTTTAGACTTTTGTTTTTTTTTCCTCATGGTTTTTTAATTCGAGATGAAAATTACAACTGTTATATTCGTATCGTTTATCGAGTGGGTAAGAAGTTTCTGTAAAAATGAGTAACTCGACGTATAAATAAATACGTTCGTCTGAAACTTCCCTAAATAAAATAAACCATTTAATACTTAATAAGATTACTTTTATTTTTACGCCATGGCTGCGTTATAAATAAAGTTTACATAGAATGACTAGGAGGGTCGTGACTTAGTGGTGGTAGACAGGAGCAGAGTGGTAGGCGACGGGAGCGGCGGCGTGGTAGGCGACGGGGGCGGCGACTTTGGCGACGACCGGCGCGGCGACCTTCACGCCGAGCGGCTCGCGGTGCACGACCGCGTTGAAGCCGTTGTGGTCGTCGGCGGTGTACTCGACGGTGCGCTTGATGCCGTCCGGGTCCACGACCGAGTAGGAGCCGCGCACGACGTCGCCGTCGCGCGTCTCGTGCTGCGCCTTGGAGTCGCCGGTGAGGCCGTCCTGCACGTCGTACGCGAAGCTGTACTGCGGGTGTGAGACCTCCTCGACGGCGACCTTGGCGACGGGTGCGGCGTGATAGGCAACCGGCGCGGGCGCAGCGTGGTAGGCGACCGGCGCGGGCGCAGCGTGGTAGGCGACCGGCGCGGGCGCAGCGTGGTAGGCGACCGGCGCGGATGCAGCGTGGTAGGCGACCGGCGCGGGCGCAGCGTGGTAGGCGACCGGCGCGGCCGAGTATACCGCGGGTGCGACCACTCCCGCGCGCACCGCCGTTAACGCGCACATCAGCACTACCAGCTGAAACAAAATTTCATGAGGACTTCATAACAATATGTAGTAAAACTAAAACATTCTGACAATGTGAAGCCAAAATTCGATTTCCACTTTTTTGTGGTTTCCATTTAATTATATATTTACCGACTTGTGAGTATAGTAGTTATCTAGTTCAAGCCCAAAGCTTAGACTTGCCCGTAACACTATTATAAATTTTGTTAATTGAAAGATATTTAAGTAAACCGAATCCATTACATTTGACATAAAGGGGCTGCTAAGGTTTTATGGTGCAAAATTATCTAAATATTTTTTTTTAACTCGATTAACAAAGTAAGATTAGAGACCAACCCATTGAAAATGTGTTTACATTAACGATTTCAATGGGATATCTTATGAGATCATGGTCGAATTTTTAACCCTTATTAAAATGTTGACAAAGTACAAATTCAAAGACAGTTTTTTTTTACCAATTTGCAGGAGGTGCAAATATCTTCAGTGAAGAATTAAATACAAGACAGTTAAGTAGCTGAGCGCAACGCCTGTCATAAAATTGCATTCGCTCAAAAGTTAATGCTTAAAGCTTCACAGTACCTTGAAAGCCATTTCGGAAGAGATGAGTGACTTCACCGTGAGTGTACCTCAAGTTGAATGTGCCGCAGTTGAAACCTCCGGACTTTTTATACGCCGCAATACCGCCTGTGGCGTTGCATTATATCATTGTGCCGTGTGTATGAATTCGTATAAACCGGTTGTATTCAAGAGTTGCTCAATGGATAACATCTTGATACAATCTGCTTTAAGACATGGAGGATTACAGAATTGATTCGTATTATACTCAGTAAGCAGCAAACAGGCTTTGATTGATTCAGCTCATAAAGATCACTTGTATGGCGGGCGGCTATCGTGGGGCGGCTCGTCCTTGCTCTCATATTTAATTTATTTATGATGTAAGAACGATATAAAGGATTTGATATGATTTGACTATGAAGGATGTGGCTTTTTTTTAAAGAGGAGTGTTTTAGTATTAGTTTCAAAAGTCTTTCTGTGGGTTGGTGTATCTACACTGTGTGTGTGTGTGTGTGTGTGGCAGCGTAGCTCCGGATTTGAAGAGAAAGCTATCGTATCAAGATAGTTCTTAGCTAAGTTTCATGAAGATCGTCCCCGCCTAAAACACCTTTCCCAATATACATATATGTAATATATTACATTTTCCCTTTTTTTTTCATGCTTTCAAATTTTATATATATTTTAGAGATTGCTTTTCGCTTTTCAGTTGATATTTTGTTGCAGTCAGGTTTAACATTTAGTTGGGCGGTTTTCAAAAAAAGTCTACACCATTAAGGAAAAAATTAAGAAAATTTAACTTTTCCATTTCGTTACGAAAATTAGCCATACATTTAGATACGTTAATTCTCGTGATGAAATGGAAAAGTTAAAATTTCTTAATTTTTGTCCTTAACGATGTACACTTTTTTTGAAAACACCACGAGTTAGGCGACTTATGTCAATATTGAAAAATGACTAGGTATAAAAATGTCGACATCTTATATCTATAATGTCGGAAAATAACAGACTAGAATTATTTTTGTCGATGTATAAAAATGTCGACATATAACAAAGACCATCTGATTTTTTACGATGTATAAAAATGACGACAGTGGGTAGTAGGAGCTCCACGGTAGCTGAGCTCCGTCGACGCTCTTATTTCAAATCGATTAGACAGTGTCGACGGAGCCCCGCTCACGTGGAGCTCCTATTTCTGGGGGTTTGGCCCTCCGGGCCTGCTGCAAAACTAACATAACCTAAACCTACCTAAGCCCCTGTTCCACCAATCCCCCCTCGTCGTAATTCCATTTCGACATTATTATACTTCTTCATTGTTTTACTTCGTCGTTATTATTACTCGACATTTTTATACTTCGACATTTTTATGTTTGGAAAATTGGCATTATTATACCTCGTCATTTTTCAATATACACATTAGTCGAATGGTGGTAGTTAAAGCACGTAAATGGGGTTTATTTACGTGCTTTAACTACCACCATTTACTCAGTGTAGGTAAGTTTTATATCATGTTTTCAACCATAGAGATTGTACATATTTTCATACTCTCCTTTAAAATCTCTATATATTGATTCACCACGGTCCTGAACAATTTATATTTTAGCTAGCACTTTAAATGGCATAAAATCCGCCATTTTGTGTACCATCAGCAACACAGGTGATCATTTGTGAATCTTGTCACCAATAATATGGCCCACTAGTGGTCAGTTGACAGAGATGCTGTTCGTACCCAGTGACTATCTCATGCGACGTATCATTTATCAAAATCGGTTAAGCCGTTGAGTAGTAATTAGCGGATATAGTAACGGACATACATACAAACTGGTTAAACACATAGCCTCCTTTTGGACTTTGTCGCAGTGGGGTAAAAATACTTTGGCGCTCGCACAAATACCGGGAATCAAACCCAGGACCGTTAGCTTTGTAGGCACTTCACTACCATTTACCGCGTTGTTAAATTGATAATTTATCTTTCTTTCTGTAAAAACCAACTATCCTAAGCCAGATTTAGACTAGCAGAAGCTGATTATATGCTGTCTTACTTGAACTTCAGTTCTAAGCAAGAAGCGCAATTTTGTTGTATTTTTCTAACTTAAAAGTTAGAGTAAGAAAGCAATCAACTTTTGCATTTTTTTGCCAGTCTTACTTGGTTTAGAGATCGAATGATGGCATCGGAAGATAACTATAGGATTGTTTAAGTAAGCCGTACGCCGTAGGGTTACGGTCTGGGCCGAGATTCTACACGGTAAAAACGATTTCGTCTTTAAAGTGTTTCCGTATTGTCCACGTTTTGATAACTCTTATAAACGATTCTAAAATACGTCAAACGCGATATCGTTACAACACAGAAGAATAGAGGCCCTGATGTGATGTTTTTTAAGAGTTCAATCTTGGAATTCTGTTTAGTTCCAATAAATGATCAGTTTTATTGGAATTAAACTTAAATGACATGTTGGCAACTAAATTTTCGAACAGATTTGCATACAGGTAAAAATATGTTTATGTTAAAAAACATGTTTAGGTACAGTCAAGGTTATAAATATGTATACACTTTAGTACCTTGTCACTTTAATCGCTGTGACAATTTCATATGCAGTTGAAACATCACGTTAAATAGACAAGGTACTAAAGTGTATACATATTTATAACCTTGACTGTACAACTGCACGTCCATTGCGACTTTGAAGTGAACAATGTAATGTTCCAATCCAATTGATTGTTTAATAACAATGTAATGTTTGTCATAACATTTCACTTTCTTTTGACAGCTGTCATCCAAGTACAAACTTTCAAAAGTCAAAACATGACCCCCTCCCCCATAGACTAATGCGGGGAATATTTTCCTTCCGTGACGGAAAACGGGTTTCTGTATTTTTAAACAAAAAACAAAATGTTGCAACCCTTATCTGTTCGAAAAACATGTTAGACGTTTATAAACATTGAAAACACGGCGCAGCGGAGGCGGCTTAGTCCTGTTGTAAAATAAGAAACCTTTATGGTTTGGTCATACGTCCGTCTGTCTGTCCGTCCGTGATGAGAAAGGTACTAAAATAATAAAAAAAAAAAACTTAATTGTCAGAAGGTATAAATGTGTAGTTTTATTTCATTAAGCACATGGACTTTTTCAATATAATATAGTAGCATTATCGAGATATGACCTTTTTAGTATCAAATGCCATATTATGGTACATTAAACACGGCTGTAGTTTAATTTCCATTTTCAAATCAATTAAAAATTTCAATTAGACAGGTAGTGTCCGTTTCAGCGCTGTCATAAATGTATGCGACGGGTTGATAGTTATAAAACAAACTCACGATTTATCGTTTATTTAGAAACAAATATACTGTACCTACAGTGTAATTCAAAATAGTTTTATTCAGAATATTATTAGCAAATGTTGTCACAAGTAAGTAAGGTACATTAAAATAATGTATTGTGTGTTTATATTTGGCTTTTTTACCCAACAAAATCCCAAAGTAAATTATTTTCTGAGTTTAAGGTCCGCGAACGTAAAGTTCACAGCTTGCACACTAAAGCTGCCCACTCAAACTGGTGGACGAGACGAAATTCTCAAAATAATATATTAATTTAAAAAAAAAATGTTACATACATAGTAGGTATAATCCCATTAGTCGCTGAGTACCTAAAACTCAGTCTGCCAATTTCGCGTTATGCCAAAATGTCATTTAAAATAATCATTTCGACTAAGTAGGTTTTTGTCTATGTCGCAATAGGTCTAATCCCCGTATTGCCTATTTAGCGATATGACTATATCGCAATAGGTCTAATCCCCGTATTGCCTGTTTAGCGATATGACTATGTTGCAGTAGGTCTAATCCCCGTATTGCCTGTTTAGCGATATGACTATGTCGCAATATGTCTAGTCCCCGTTTTGCCCATTTAGCGATATGACTATGTCGCGATAGGTCTAATCCCCGTATTGCCTGTTTAGCGATATGACTATGTTGCAGTAGGTCTAATCCCCGTATTGCCTATTTAGCAATATGACTATGTCGCGATAGGTCTAATCCCCGTTTTGCCTATTTAGCCATATGACTATGTCGACATTTACAAACTCCTTTATCACAGTATTTTCTCTTTTGCATACTGGCCACTTGAAAGTGAAGTGTTTAATCTTCAACTATTCTACTTATGATAGTTATGATAAATAACAAAAACTATGTGTCATTCTTACACAGTTCGAATTAAGGGCATTGTAGATTGGAATTTACAATAATACCTATACGTACAATGGAAGCTAAAGAGAACATATTTTTTATTAAGAATATTAAAGGTTCGCATAATTTATTGCTGAACGGTTTTGCATACACTAAAAACAAGTCGAACAATGACGGGTCCTCGCTCTGGCGGTGTGCTAACAGGACAAAACGCAGTGCTTCTTTAAAACTGAATGGAGAAAACCTGGTTTTAAACCTAAATCTCAATTCGCCTACTTCGCTCATGAACTAAATCTCAATTCGCCTACTTCGCTCATGAACTAAATCTCAATTTGCCTACTTCGCTCATGAACTAAAGCTCAATATACCTACCTCGCCCTTGAACTAATACGCACTAAACCTAAATCTCAATTCGCCTACTTCGCTCATGAACTAAAACGCAATAGGTCTAAATATCAATACTCCAATAACTTGTTAGGTCTAGGCATAACGCGAAATTGGCAGACTGTGTTTTAGGTACTCAGCGACTAAAGGGTATAATCATAGTATTTTAAGTTAGTGTAAGAAAAGTAGATTTTTATCGTTTATTCGTTTATCACAGTAAGATGCCTTTTTGTCAAAATTGTGTTCGCTATATTCTTGATAGTGTTGAGATCAATATCGTATGGTTTTTTTTATTACTTCAACGTGGGAAATCGACAACGTTACTCATTAATAAAGCAGCGGGTCTGTTATGGACGTGTTTATCGATGTGGGTAAACGTTGATATAACATTTGTCACTTTCTAACCAGTGTACATAATAGATCTACGTCGCATTTGTATATGACCGTATGTTTTCTAAGCTTAGAATAAGTTTTAAGAAAATACAAAAATCTTTTTCAAAGTTATACAGTTGCTGAACTTGAATCTGCAATTGCTTCGTTCACTTATGATCGTTAAAGTTATGTTAAGATAAGGTCAACTATAGTAGTTTGTCGTTAAAGTTTTGTTAAGGTTAAAATCTTGCCTATCGCAAAAAAACATAATACCCTAGCATAAATCATGAAAACGTGACGTAACTAAAGACGGTAACCACTTATAAGCTATTATTAAAATACTTTGTTTATCTAGACGACCTTGGTGTGGCGCCGAGCGCTGCCACCGCTGAGGACCGCGCGGCGTGCGTTCGCCGGGTTCCACGACCCCATCGACCACGTCACGGGGCTGGAGAAGCGGGAGCTACTGGCACACCTCGCCGGGGACTGCGACCCCTTCCGCATATTATGCATTAAGAAAGGTTAGAGCATTGATCTCTTACATTACACAACGAGTTTACTCTTCGTCTCGTCGTCGACCCCATCGACCACGTCACGGGGCTGGAGAAGCGGGAGCTACTGGCGCACCTCGCCGGGGACTGCGACCCCTTCCGCATGTTATGCATTAAGAAAGGTTAGAGCATTGATCTCTTACATTACACGACGAGTTTACTCTTCGTCTCGTCGTCGACCCCATCGACCATGTCACAGGGCTGGAGAAACGGGAGCTACTCGCGCACCTCGCCGGGGACTGCGACCCCTTCCGCTTGTTATGCATTAAGAAAGGTTAGAGCATTGATCTCTTACATTACACAAGACTACTGTTCGTCTCGTCGTCGACCCCATCGACCACGTTACAGGGCTGGAGAAGCGGTAGCAACTGGCGCACCTCGCCGGAGCCGTGACCTCTTCCGCATGTTATGCATTAAGAAATGTTAGAGCATTGATCTCTTACATTACACAAGATTACTGTTCTTCTCGTCGTCAACCCCATCGACCATGTCATAGGGCTGAAGAAGCGGGAGCTACTGGCGCACCTCACCGGAGACTGTGACCTCTTCCGTATGTTATGCATTAAGAATGGTTAGAGCATTGATCTCTTACATTACACAAGATTACTGTTCGTCTGGTCGTCGACCCCATCGACCACGTCATAGGGCTGGAGAAGCGGCAGCTACTGGCGCACCTCGCCGGAGACTGTGACCCCTTCCGCATGTTATGCATTAAGAATGGTTAGAGCATTGATATATTACAACAAGTTTACTCTTCGTCTGGTTGGCGACCCCATCGACCACGTTACAGGGCTGGAGAAGCGGAAGCTACTGGCGCACCTCGCTGGGGACTTCGCCCCTCCTGCATTTTATGCATTAAGAAAGGGCATTCATCTCTTACATGATACAATAAGTTACTCTTTGTCTAGTCGTTGACCCCATCGACCACGTCACGGATGGAAAACCGGGAACTACTTTTGAACCTCGTCAGCCACCTTTTCCACCACTGACAATAATTACCATAAAAACGAAAAACGATCTGGTAGTTACGTAGATAGTGTATTCGGACCATTGTTTCCTCTTTGACATTGCACATATTACATTGACGCAATGCTTTGATTATGTTTTGAGACACGCGAATCTAGAACTAGCTCCAGGTAAACCTCGAGGTATCACCTGTACTATCCCGAACTTTAATAGTAGAGCCACCACAGAATGCTGTCGTAAAGATGACGGTGACAAGTTACGAAAAAACTTAATTTGAAAGTGACTTCAAAACTTATGATTATGGAATAACTAAGCTTCTGCTCGTGTCTTCGTCCGCGTAGATTTCGATTATAGATATTCCCTCAGGAACTTACAAATTTTCTGGGATGAAAAGTAGCTTAATGTGTTAATCCAGGGTATAAGCTATCTCCAATCCTAATTTCATCCACATCGGTCCAGCCGTTGAAGCGTGAAAGAGTAACAAAATTTCACACATCCATACATACAAACTTTTATGATACTCGTATTAGTAGGTTTCGTTTACATCGTTGCCCGATTTAATTGACGCTGACTTTAGTACGCCAAGATTAATCATTAGCTTGTTGCTACAAGGCTTAACAATTGAAGTCGACAGTGCAATACTACATTATTATCAATTATCACTTATCTCATGTAGGTACGGGTACCAGAAACAAACCAAACCTGATCCCGAGCGCCTTCGACAAGCGGCTTGTGGGCTGCCTCTGCCACCCGGATACCATGCACGTGCAGTGGATGTGGCTGCACCAGTGCGAGCCCAAACGCTGCGAGTGCGGCTGGTGGTTCGAGCTGTGTCCCGTCGCGCCGATCGTCGTTGGTTGAATATACCTGGCCGTTGGTTCACCGGAACAACTCGCACGGACCTAACAGAACAAAGAACCAGCACAAAGTATTAAATATAAGCGACTACGGACTTTTTTGGTCACAGTTGCAGGATTCGTCATCGGCTTACGACGACCGAGCGATAGGCGAGAGCGAATTGTTTATGGGAATCAACGCCCTGTTTGATAGTTAGCGTTTTATTTGCTAAATATTGTGAGGACTTAATATACTTTAGAAACGTTCGAAACCTCGTCTTAATTTATGATAAGACATTGGGAAAGTAAACTGTATGTTTAGTGTTTTAAAATATTCAATCGTGGGTTAAGTTTTGCATATTGCAACTCTTAAATGTTAATCTCTCAATTACTCAAAACGGCTCAATAAAACGCCCATTCCTCAAATATTAGGATTTCGGATAACAATGCAATACAATACAAATACTCTTTATTGAACACCAAAAATTAAAAAAACGGATAACTTGCTGGATTATTTTGTATATTTTTGCAAAAGTGAACATTGAGTCATTTCAGAGGCGAATCAAAAATACAGCATTTTGGAGTCTTTTTGATTCTCCTTCGCAATGACTTACTTACTCTTAACTTTTGCAAAATATACAAACTACCGTTTTTTTTTCACATTATGTTCGTTGTTTTTTTTAGGGTCCCGTTTTTACCCTTTGGGTACGAAACACATAAAAACTGAAACCTGAATGCAAAAAAGAATAAAACCAGTTTGCACCTGCGTAGTCGAATGCCAAACTGCGATGCACGTTGCTATAATACTAATCCTGTACGCCAAGCACAAGTTGTATTTTCTCGCTTCTCGCTTAGTGCGTCTCTACCGTTAAAGACTAGATAGAAAGGGAGATCTGAGCGACAAACAAGTCGCGGACCACTTGTGCTAGCCTTCCTGGCCTTCTATATTTTGAATCGCCTGCTAGCAATGGATGGAGATTTTCCCAAATTTAGCCTCTACAACATCTAGCAAGAGCTAGGAGTGCTTCTATTGTAAATCAGATAGCCAATACCGCATGGTAGTAAATAGTGTAAGAACATTAAAAAGGCTAAATCTTCTTTCGTTCTTTTAACAGTCCGGTTCTAGTTTTAGTAACCTATTTTTTATTTGACGAGTTTGTTATTTGCTAATGGCACTTCCATGACTTTCATCCGCCTAACATTTGCATGCACTGGTCGATCTCATTCATGCGTGTGAAAGAAACTGGATTACCTACTGGTCTCGCCTGTGAGTCTGCAGTAAACCGCAGCCGCTCTCCGACCCACTTCTCGCCGACCTTGAACCGGCCGCGGTCGCTGCACCGGACCACTCTGGAACTTGGTTTTTTACCAGTTTCTTATCGGGTAGAAACCGTTTATTGTTGTTCCTATGGTATCATATGCATATCACTGAGGGGTTAGGTTCGTAAGGACTAGATTGCATAAATACTACAAAAGCAAATCGTCTTAGTTTCATAAGATTTTGGTAGCTAAATGTCTAATTGTGGAAACGTCTTAATAGTGAATGCCTGGGTTTAAGATTGGACTTAGTTCTATAACGTTTTGTTTGTATAACGCCCAAATATCAAAATTTCCCAGTAGCAAAACGGCAACGTATTCAGAGCGCACTGATAGTAAAACGACTAGGTAGGCATATCGTCAAAAAATAATAATAACGTATATAATGCCCTAGTGAGTAGTATGCCTCAGTTGCACGATTGACAACTACGGCATAGCGCCGAAGTGGCAAAACGACTAGATACATACAAATAGTTACATTAAAAATGAAAGAGAGGGTAAGAAGAGATGTTTAGGTTATATTTGTTTAGTAGATATTACCTACCGATACACCTTGTTTTATTTAAACACTAGTTTTAGCCCGTAACTTTGTCCGAGACCTCGACAAATACTACTCGTTCGTACATAAATTAAAATTCATCTTATATTACTTAGTCGAATGCAATCATGACGGTTTGCTACCAAGACCAAACATTTTGCCTTATGCGTCATTTTACAACCAAGACTTTTCTATAATTTGGTCGTTAACGCTATTAGTCATTTTGCAACTTCGGCGCTATGCCGTAGTTGTCAATCGTGCAACTGAGACATTCTACTCACTAGGGCATTCTGCAAAAAAGGCATTGTGCTTACTAAGGCACTATGGAATTACGACGTTTTGCTTATATAATCGTTATGCAATCTAGTCCTTACGAACCTAACCCTCACTGAGAACTATGTCTGTGCAGTCAAATGACAACAAATCACGACTAACGCTAATAGTTTTCAGGATTAACTATATGTTTCAATATTTAGGTAATTACGCATTAAATGAAACAATTTAAACCATATATTTATTGCAATTAATATCTTACCTACTTACACTCTGCTTAAACTATTATATTACAAACATAGGAAATACTCATTTCATTCATTGTCTAATCACATACTCGTAAAATGCTATCTGCCCCAAATATGATGTTAGTTTTTGTCGTAACGAGCCGGCCGAAAATACTGTCCTTGCGCAAAGCTCTTACGATCAGATTTGATTTCGTTTGCCGGAGTGAAATAGAAGGCCGGTTTCTCTTCATAATCCGTATTAGGATACGATAGTTTGGTGTACAGAGCCGGTCCAAAAGGCGATGGTTTCGGAACATAAACTGGTGTGATTTGGTACTCGTCCTGGTGTGCTTGTAGGGCAGGCAACGTTTCCTTGTGTACAAAGGCAGTGAACCCATGCTGGGGATCAGCTGAGTACTTGACAGTTCGCCGGGTCCCGTCGGGGTCCACCAGCGAGTAAGAGCCGCTGACGACGTCTCCGCGGCGGACCTCGTGCTGGCTCTTCGTGTCGCCGGTGGCGGGGTCCGCGACCTCGTACGAGTACTTGTACTCGTGCCCGCTCGGCGGCGGGTCGGTCACTACGATACTGAAGACGGCCATGGGGAGAAGGCAGAGTAGAAGCTGCAAATAATATATTAGGTTTCAAATTGAAATACTACTAAATAGTAATTAATTTCGATTATTGTTAATAGCAAAAATGATGTATCAAAATAATTCAGATTTAGGTTCCTGGGATTTTTTTAGACCTGTTTACAGGTTTCTTGTTTATGCCTTTTTCCGATAATTGATAAGGTAAGGGTGAATTGCAAAAATATTGTAGGTAGTCGAAGTCATAAATATGTTTACACTTTAGTACCATGTCACTTTCATTCACTGAGACAATTGCATAATGAAAGTGACAAGGTACTAAAGTGTAAACATATTTATGACGTCGACTGAACATAGTTAAGGACCTCATTGATGTCAATGTTTAATTTAAACAAAATATGTTTCCTTTGTGTAACCAAGATTACCATACCGTTGTACGACTAATTTTTGTTACACATTGACATCAATTAGGTCCTTAAATATGTAAAGCCTGACAAGATTCCATTTGGCCCTATTTCAATACAAAAAATAAATAAATAGAACCTTGTCAGGCTTTAGAATATTTTTGCAATTTACCCATAATCTAATCTACATAAGTGATCAAACCAGTAATTCATTTGTTTTGCAACAATCAATTTATAACCTTATGATCTTTGAATTAAGAGTAAAGTGTCCATTATTGGTGCCTGTCAGCTTAAAGTGTCCAACACTGGTGCGATCACCCTAGGTAAACCGATCCATGCAGTCATCTAAAACTTGGTGTCACGCCACACGGGCCACTTGCAACAGACATAAATCACCGCAACCGGTGACGGCCAACTTGTGACGGCTACCAGCATGTCAAAAACCATCTTCAACGAGTCCGTATAGATGGTATACAGGAGAACTGTAGTCTGCAGCCCTTCCAGACACACCGTACCCCTCGGCCGTACCACTGGTGGTACTTTGACCAATTATTACTAGTAAAATCGAATTTCGTCACAGAGCTCCTATTTCTGGCTAGTTTGGCCCTCCGGGCCTGCTGAAGAACTAACATAACCTAAACCTACCTTATATTTATGATACAAATTTTGGGTCAGTGGTAAGGTTTAGGGGTACGGTGGGTCTGCACCCGTCTGCAGCTCGGATGCTGTCGCAAGTTGACAGTGTACTCGTACAGCACTTAATCGATCGACCACACTGAAGCTTAAAATAAACAATCAAAATCGCTAATTGTAATTACGTGACGTCATAGACGTGATCACACCGGTTGGCGTTAATGACTTTAAACGTGACGCATAGCGCGTCACTGCCGCAGCTGGTGTGGTCGACCCTTTAATCGTTTAATAACAAAAAAGCAAGTTACTTGGGAACATTTACCCCGTGCACGTGCATCGCGGATCAACAATGGACTCGGGAGTAAATGTCGCTGCACCGTATTTATAGCGGCGCGAGCATTCACTTAGTCCGATTGCCGAGGCGAGGGCCCCTGTCGCACTCAACGCGGCTGCATTAGTGCATAGATGCATATGCTTTTATATCTGATTTAGCTGACGCAAGCATTTAGGTTAGGTATATTTGGTCCTTCCAGACCCACCGTACCCCTCGGCCGTACCACTGGTGGTACTTTGACTAATTATTACTATTAAAATCGAATTTAACGTTGTCGACGGAGCTCTGCTGTCGTAGAGCTCCTATTTCTGGGTAGTTTGGCCCTCCGGGCCTGCTGAAGAACTAACATAACCTAAACCTACCTCATATTTATGATACAAATTTTGGGTCAGTGGTACGGTTTAGGGGTACGGTGGGTCTGCACCCTATTTGGTCGTAGGCAAACCTTTTTTAAGGTTTCGGGCGATGACATTATGGCATTACATAAACCTTATATACAACGTGTTACAAAATAATCGTTTTTTTTTTTACAAAAGTACTTAGTGTCAAACCTTATTAAATAACGTCAGGGCCTCTATTCAGGTGCGTTAAAACGATATCGTGTTTGACACGTTTAAGAATCGTTTATATCACAGTCGCCATTATTGTAAATGACATAAGAGTTATCAAAACGTTGACAATACGGAAACAGGTCAAAAACGATATCGTTATAACGCAGTTGAATAGAGGCTCTGTTCAGTATGTTAGGTATACAGTATACTAGGGTTGACACTACTTTCGTAATTTCTTTTTTACAGATTATTTTGTAACACGTTGTATTTATGTATTGTTGTTATTTGTAATATTAAAGCAGTAGGTATTCAAACTTGTGCCAGGAGATCTATACTACTTGGTAAAACCATATTGCTTTCTACACGTCATCGTATTGTTTTCAACTCATCCGACATGAATCTTACTAATATTATACCTAAATGCGAAAGTTTTGTTGGCTGCTTTTATCCCGGAAAACGGACCCGAGGGAAGAGCTATAAACGACTTCTACGAGGACGGAGTTGCGGGCAACTGCTACTGCTAATTAAAGCTATACAATACGATTACACGTAAAAAGCAATATGGTTTTACCGAAAAGAAATAAGACCCTTAGCACTTGTTCAACAACGGTTAAAAAAACTGCAATGCATAGGCCTCCACGACATTTCCTTAACGATATTTTTTGTACTACGAGTAGTTTTGCTACGATATCGCATTGTAGATCTTATTAACATGCCAGCAAAGCCGACGGTCTGAGATTCATTGCGTTTTTATACTTTTTTTACTTTTATGATGTTAACATGACTGTATCAAGATAATTATTGTACAACTCGCGATCAATTAAAATACAATGCAGCCGGAATACTATCTGCGCTACACTGATTTGCATAGCGAGTTAAGTATTCCTAGCCAAGTAGCCCACTGCGATACAGAATGGCATTGGCGAGACATATCCGTTTACTATCAAGACTACAATCTAGTATGGAAAGGTGATTAAGATAAAGACTAAAATTAGGCACCAAAATAATATTATTAAAAGGTCAATTAATAAGTCCAGTGGTAATTAATTATATTTATTATATTAAGTGTAACAGGTTTCCTGACGTCTGGCATTGATTGCGGTTCTCTACCTTTTCGCCGACATATCTTTGACAAATGCATCGTTTCGCAACCCGCGTTATTTTCTTTACCTACAAATATTTCAGGATTTTTATAAAACTAACCTAACCTAACCTATATAGTTCTACACGATGGTTCTGTAAATAATCCAGAACTATATACAGTTTCGGAAAAATCGCGGGTTGTCAAATGATATGTTTGTGAAATGAATCATTTGTGAAACATTGATTATGAAATGATAGGATCCCATTGAGTGCATTTATATCGCTGTGTGTAAAGTTATATGCGATTTTAATCATATTAACTTCGAGAACGCATTAGACCCGGGACAAAAATTCAGGGCTTACAGTCACCATCAGATAGAAGGAGCGAATAAAGCGTTCACAGATATCTGATGACAACGAAGGCGTTAGAGTGTATGTTCAAATATGTTTAAGCACCCTGAATAATATAGATATACTTACTAGAACACGCACGCGACTTCGTATGCGTAGTATTAGTTTTCGCGACTCCCCCTATGTATATGTAGACGACACTATTAAATCACAATTAGATAGTGTCGTCTATTATGTCAAATACCTCGTTTATCGCTATTCCCTCGGGAACAGTTCCATTTTCCGGGATAAAAAGTATCCTTTGTCCTTCCCCGGGACCTTAGTTATCTCAATACCAAATTTCATCTAAATCAGTTCAGTACCTGAGATCCTTTTTGATCATGCTGCCTAAAAATCAAAACGTCAACGTGAAATTTAGCCTAAGGCTTATATTACCTAAGAAGCAAAATCCCTACCAGGCAATATGACTAGGCAGCACTTGAACTGCATTGTATATTGACTAAGAAGCAAAATGCCTACCAGGAGATATGACTATGTAGCACTTGATCTTCATTGTATATTGACTAAGAAGCAAAATGCCTACCAGGAGAGACGACTATGTAGCACTTGATCTTCATTGTATATTGACTAAGAAGCAAAATGCCTACCAGGCAATATGGCTATGCAGGATTTTAACTTCATCTTACAATGACTAAGAAGCAAACTGCCTACCAGGCAATATGACTATGCCACACTTGACAATGGGACACCTACCTACTTGTAGACATGCAATTAGATACATAAATAGGGTATTAGATTAGAAATAGGTATTTCCGGCTACAAATATAAATATCACGTATAAAGTGGCTTCGTAGCTCTTTGACTTAGACATCGATTTGTGTCTCTATTCTACCAAAATGGTAAGTACTGGCATATTTTTATAATAAGAACATAAAACAAGAAGATGGTTTTGTGATATTTATTTATTATCATTTGAGGAATATTAAATTTACAAAGTCATTTCAAAAGACATCAGAACTCCAGCGAATTAAAAATTGAGGCGACTTATTTAGTTTAAGTAGGTAACGAACATATTATAATAACAACATTTTCTTAAGTAGGTACATAACAAAATACATATTTAACCTCATACATAACTTAACATAACTTCTTAACTTAAGTACTATCTTAGTTGTGTTTAAATATCTGTTTCCTTATTTTAATTATGCTTCGTAGAAATTCAAAGGGTGTAGTTTCATTATCTATGAGTTTTTGAAGCCCCCTTTTGTATTTTTTATTAAATTCCACGTCACATTTCCTTCGATTATTGGTTTCAAATAAGGAATGGCGTATTTTCCTGTCTTGCCACTGAGCTTCCATCAATAATTTTTGAAGAAATCGAATAAAAGTCGCGTTACGTGGAATGCGGCCATTTAATCTTTGGTGCCACCCTTCGAGACTATTATTTGTTCGATTTGTTTCGGAAGCACAGCTTAATATTTGTGGCAGCAGTTTAAGCCACTGCTTTTCAAAGTACGCCACAAAATCCTTTATGTTACCATCACTATCCGTCCCAGATTGTTCTACTATAGACAACCATCCGTCTAAAACCTTTTCTGCTGGTAGCAGAGGCAAATTGGCAGTCATTGCTATTAGTAATCTTCTTTCTTTTGAATTAGTTAAGTTCAGCTTCTCAGCCTGTTTCCAAATCGATTTACTATAGTGATAATAGCACCCTGATATTTTAATACCAGGAAAGACTTTTTGTAATGCGTTAATAGGTGCTAGTTCATAATCGCATTTTAGATTCCGAAATTCAATATCCAAGTTTATTTTTATCAGCTCAAAGAGCCTAGTATACGTATCTTGGCTTTTATTTGGTAGTAGGGCGTAAATAACAGGAACAATGTTCACCATCTCGTCTCCACTGGCCACATCTACATGTATCGTGTATAGCTGGTAAAAAGGCATTGGTGTCGACTTAAACGTGCCGTCCGCATAAAATGTAATCTGACTATGGTTTTTTTTAAAATAATTTTTAGATATGGTTGTGATAAAAATTAATATTTTATTATTATCATCTCCATCTTCAATCAGATTAAACGGTTTGGCAAAAAGTTCGGGTACCTTTACCTCATTTAACTTACGGAACTCAGTTTTCGCTGCCTTCAAAAAATTTCTCCTCGCCCGTAATAGTGTATCTTTTTTTTCTTTAAATAAGGGAAGTTTATCTTCATCATCAGATGATAAATAATTGCTCTCACTATAAACATTTTCGAAAATTTGTTGCACCGGTTTGAAACTCTCGCAGACTTTCTTTTTGCACTCTTGCATCATTAGAGCGATTTTATTTTTTGTTGGATTCGGTAAACAACAATGAGTGCTTTCATTTAAAATCTGTTTCTTATCTTCGCTAAGCTTCAACGATGCACTGCATTGTGGCCTATTATTGCATCTCCATAGACTCGTTCCGTCGTTATTGCATTTATTTAATGTATATTGATACCCACACCATAGCACTAAATCTCCACCTTTTTGATTTTTTATAATTTCGATTTTAGCAGAACTTTCCATGCTTATTAGTTTTATTAACCATGAATCCTAATAGACCAAATTGTAGTTCATAACTCGCAAACAAAGAAAACTCGTTCTTGATAATGACATGAATGACAGTGTCATTTATTTTATCTACCTATTTGTACTTCAATATAAAGTGGCCAGTAAGAACCTTACCAAGTAGGTCATATTCGCAAAACATGATATTCGCAAAACATCATTATTAGCAAGACATCAATTAGACAGTGTCGACGGAGCTCCTATTTCTAGGTGTTTTGGCCCACCGGCCCTGCAGTAAAACTAACATAACCTAAACCTACCTAAGATTCTATAACCTAATTCTACTATTTGCAAATATCATGTTTTGCGAATATCGTGTTTTTTATGTATGTTGTATAATAATGGTACTATTGCAATTTAGGCATTTTGCTTGGCAGACATTTTGATCTTTAGACGATTTACTGCTTAGGTATTATCGCAATTTAGGCATTTTGCTTGGCAGACATTTTGATCTTTAGGCGATTTACTGCTTAGGTATTATTGCAATTTAGGCATTTTGCTTGGCAGATATTTTGATCTTTAGGCGATTTACTGCTTAGGTATTATTGCAATTTAGGCATTTTGCTTGGCAGATATTTTGATCTTTAGGCGATTTACTGCTTAGGTATTTTGCCCCATAGACATTCGTTTTAGTCATTTTGCTTCGTAGACGAATTGCAAGATAGACATTCTGATCAGGAAGGCCTGAGATTAGCGCGTGAGAAACAAACAAACAAACTCTTCAGCTTTATATATTAGTATGCATATAGATTTGATGATCACTGTGAATGCATGAATAATATGAGATTCATGGGAACCTGTTATGATATAAAATTAACGGCGTCCGATCAGGGCTGGGATTCTACACGGTAATAACGATATCGTATTTGACGTGTTTCCGTATTGTCAACGTTTTCATAACATTTACAATAATGGCGACTGTGACATAAACGATTCTAAAACACGTCAAACACGATATCGTTGTAACGCAGTTGAATAGAGGCCCTGAAACCGATAAAATACAATCCGAGAATTTCGTATAGTGATATAGCAGTAACATGAAGCTACCGTGCCACTACTACACATTACAATATACTTGAGTACAGCAATCAAATTCTTGGATCGTATTTTCTCTAAAAGCTTACTTGATAGAAATAAGTGTTGTCCGTGCATCGGCGGAAATTGCCCAATCTTCGTCTCAAGGGCAAATATGATTCACTCTAATGCACTCTATTAGCTTGTTGTTTTTCGGAAATCCTTAGTTATAAAAAACACGCACGAAGACAAGTGAAGGTTTTATCGAGTCGATACAAAAGACATCAACGGGATCGCCTTTGTGTTTCCCAAGTTTTACTTGCACTTCATTGACCTAGTTGTGGTAAGGGAACTAAATTAGATAAGGGTCAACTTCAAAAATTTGGGCATTAATTCATTCATGGGGATAAAGACAAATAATTCATTTTTTCTATTTGCTGGTAAATATTTTGCCAAGGACAGTTCTCTGAGTGCGTGGTTAGTGTTTGGAGGCAGGCGCAGGTCAAGCGTCAAATTTCCGAGCGTTCTATATTACCTGATACTTCAGGGGTGCCACTTGACTTCAATCATAAATGTCATTAACCTCCGCACTCAGATTCAGTTAATGAATGACAATTATTTCGTTCCTTTTTCAAACTTGTGTATGAAAAATCGTCACTAAGGAAAAACTTAATCATCATTAACTGACTCCTAGCTCGGCGGTAGGTGATTAATTCTTGAATATAATGTAGATATTAACTTCTGAGCGTGATATCATCTGCGTTGACCTCCGTTATAAACAATACGATATGTCAATAACAATATAGTTTTACCAGTTAGCTATAATTACATGCCGTTGGGGCCGAAATGTTCTGAAGTCATGACCTTAAATCGGACGGCGTTAAGTTAACAGCATGATGTGACAAGAGTCGGAAGCCATGCGAATGCAAGAAATCTTTAGGAAGCGCCACGTCCAGCACTAGACAATGCTAAACACTTTTTTACCAGTGATAGCCCTTGAGGGGACAACTAGTATATGCGCCTACGCAGGATCCATTTATCCACACGAAGTGGGCGCGGCATGTCTCATACGGTATGCCTATGCCTACAACCACATCAACATAAGTGCAGATAACGCTTAATTCAAATTTGAATCTTTACTTTGAGTGAGCTAGTTTGAAAATTGCAGTCGTTATAATTTATATGCTTCAAGCTTGCGTTGCTTTATTGTCACATACCGCATTGGTGCAAGCCCGGGTAAGCTTTTAAGACACCCATAAAGCAAGTCGTTTCGAGTGTTGGTTCAGTTAAATAGTCACGATGTGAACCCTAATGGTGCTCGTGAATTTTAACAACGAAAACCTTTGTTAATGTAGGCTAAACTAGGCTAACCTAACCTAACCTAACAGCGACCGAAATGTTTTCCGAAATGCTTGAATCCATCTTTGGACTATTGGGGGTCCTAGTGAAAACAGATATAAGTCATATACAAAGTATACTATAGGTAGGCTATACCCTGTTATGTCATTTTTAACATCTTTTCCCCGACCCATATTCACCACACTACCCGTGGTCCCGCTACTTCAACCTGGCCACGAGGCAGGGCTCCTTTGAAAAGAGCAGTGGGTTGAAGTAGTGGGACCACGGGTCGCGACCTATTGATTATCTTTAATTTTCAATATATCCGACAAGCGTATTTGCCGCGCCAGCCAAAGTATATTAATCTTGACTTAATTATTTTCAATGATACGCCAGAATGCCTTACTTTATCAATACATTCGTAGTTGACTGTATGAATAACGCGGAAGCTGGAAGGACAGATCAACCTAAAATGTACACCGGCGGCAGGAAGCAGTTATACGATAAAATCATGAAAAAACACTTTAAAAATCCTGCTTTAACGTGCTTCTAGGAAAAAAACAAAATAGTTCGATCCCACTTATTTATTACCTTAGCTTTAACACCTAACAATTAACATTAAATAAAAAAATATTAGTTATATTAATAAAAACGGTACCTGGTCACGTTTGCGAACAGCAAAGTACGGATCTTTAACAAGTTGATTTGATTACACATTGCCACTTGTCTTCGATCGTGTTAAATGACAGTTTAAGATTATTATTACGTTCATTGATAACGTTGTCAACAGCAATTATTGTCAATAAAAAAATAAGTGACAACTTTAAATATTATTGACCGCACTATCACGTCTAGGAACGCTTTCAGAACAAGGAACGAGGTACCGGAGATAAAATAACGTATTTACAAGTAGGTCGTTTTGAACACAAAACCATAACACATGGTATCATCAAATTCCAGAAGTTAAAAGTTTTCTTTACAAGGCTTGGTGAAATTATTTATCTCGCCAACAAACTGTTATTTATGAGATTTTGACTTTTTTATCTTTTGGTGTTTAAAACTTATAACCAGCTTTCGTCAATTAAAAACTTCATATTTTAATACACCCGGCATTTCAAACATTACTAAAACACAATTTATAATCATAATTAGACTAGTTCCGTAGGAGACCGTAAACCGCAAGGGAAGGTTTACCGTAAATTGAATTAATGGATCCAAAGTTCAACACATTAACTGTCAAACTACGCCGTAGCCTAATGAACAAAAAAGACCAAACCAGGTACCCACTATTTCATCGCGCGTTTCTTCACAAAACTGCTTTTAATTGATTGAGTGAGACTTCATGCAATTGATGACGGCTATGTTAACGGGTTCAATATTGAGCCTCTACTATAGTGAACACCTTAACTTCTAGAATGTGATGCTATAAGGGCTAGTGCAGATAGGCGGGTGCTACCGCCTTGACCGCGCCGGGCAGCTCCTTGCGCACGACGGCATTGAACCCGTGCACCGGGTCGGCGGTGTAGTCCACGATGCGCCGCGAACCGTCCGGCTCCACCAGTGAGTACTGGCCCTGCACCACGTCGCCGCTGCGCGTCTCTTGCTGGCTCTTTGAGTCACCTATGAAGAACATGAGAGGTTAAAGCAGCAAAAGTAGAGATCACGGCGCGGTGCGGAGCTGATGTAAGATAAAGATAAAGATATTTATTCAGTAAGAACTATAACAAATAAAAATAATTAAAGTGTAGTAATAAGTCACGATACGATATTTTTTAACATATTTTTATTTTTGTTGTCCGTAAAAACGGAATTACATACAAGTGTCAACTTTGGTATGACGATAGTACCTACAAACTGTGAAGAAAAACAACAAATACTAAAAATTGTTCAATTGTGAGTTGAGCGCGCGCTGATTCGATTTGAAATCGGAATATAATACCTACTGTGCGGCGGTACGGAACCTTCGGTGCGCGAGTCTCACTTGCACTTGACCGTTTTTTTTAATTCGCGTGTGTGTTGTAAACAAGCCAAACATCATAATGAACGTAGCTATGCGAAAACGAAGCTCAATAACTTACCGGTCAGCGCATCCTGTATATCATACGCGTATGAGTACTGCGGGTTGGGGTCGTACTCGTCCGCCGCGGGCGCGCCGGCCACGCCCACTAGCGCCTGCGCCGCGGGGTGCCCGTACGCGTACGGAGCCACGGGCACCACGGCAGCCGCCTGCTGCAGAGCCACGAGCAAGGCGAGTGCTAGAAACTGTCAACAAAGAAAGATTTCGTATGTATGTATTTCCCTTCACAGGGTGTAATTGTTAAGTGTAGCCCGACGATTATTCCGTAAATATAACTGATACAGAGGCCCTAGACAAGATGGGTACGCTAACAAGCATTTATATTTGTTTGGTTATTAAACAATCGCGTCACTCACGGGTAGATCACGTGACTTTTCGCATCACGTGATCTACCATTGACGCGATTGGTTTTATAAAAAAACCGGACAAGAGCATGTCGGAACATGCTCAGTGTAGGGTTCCGAAGCCGTTAAGCACTACAAACATGTAAATCAACAATTAATAACTAATTTTCTATTAAAAAGTCATTTGGGGAAGGGTTACACTTGGCTCTAACAAAATTTAGCGCTTTAAAGCTTAAAATTTCATAAACGGATACCTTAATCGAAAAAATTGTATTCACAAACCCGTAATATTTTTAAAAGCTCTATCCAGCGACAACTTACACTATGGGGTAGACGTAAAAAAAATACATTACCACGTCACCTGTAGGGGGGAGGTATACTAAAAAAGAAAAGAAATCACAAGAATTTATTTTACCACTTCGTTGGCGTGTCTAATATGTAGAGTCTGAGTGCATGGCTGCGGACGGACGGGCGGACGGACATGGCAAAACTATAAGGGTTCCTAGTTTGACTACGGAACCCTAAAACAAATAGAAATACATAGAAAAGATATTTATATCTATAGAAAAATACATAGAAAACATCCAAGTCTCAGAAACAAATACGCGCGCTCGCTACACAAATATTTGCCCATACCGGGAATCAAACCAGGAATCGCAAACTTCTTAGGCATACGTAAAGATAAGATAAGATCCACCTACCAACCTAACTTTACACTTGGAAGCCGTAACATAACTCAATGCTAACTAATATTTGCAAATATTTTTTTCAATGGATACAATTTGGCCTTTTATGCTCAGTTTTTTTGTCAATACCCCAAATGCTTTTCGTTATAGGTACACTGCATCGCTGCAACAGTTCCTAGCTCCATAATGTTATTCAACTCTTCAATTGATTGCTACGCAAGCATATGTGGGCTATTGCCCCATGAAACTTAGCCTTTCGGCTTATGTCTAAATTATTTTTGAATGATAAATTGTGATATAGAAATATTATAGCCATACCTTCATGTTGCGTGCGGTGCGTCTCAAAGTGCAATGAACACTCGGGGGTGCGCGTGCGACGGTTTTATACGCAAGGTAATGGCATGACTTACAACCGTCCGCCTTACAAAAACCTTTGATTTGTTGCACCTGTGGACTTAAGTGGTGAACAAGACCGGCAAACACTAAGTCATTTCACAAAATGTTTTATTTTTATAAAAAAACAAAGCCGTTTTGTTTTTAGAATATCTCAATGGCGTATTCAGGTTTGATTGACTTGATATTAGGACGAAATGTAAACAGCCGAAAAAGTTTAATGAAAGACAAATGAAAGTCACTGAAATACGAAATAAATTAAGGTGTTTAAAGTGGTTATTTTTTATTTTTTTTACAGCCACGTATGCAATGCCCAACAAGATATTTAAATATTTTAATGCGATATGGTACAAGTTTAAGTAGTTAAAGCCTGACAAGATACTATTTGGCCCTATTTCTATACAAATTTGTACCTACCTATTTAGGAAATATGGTTCCATAAAGTTTTATTATTTTAATATAGGTCCCCGGTACTCTCGCTAATCGCAGTCTTACCCCGAAAGAATCCAGCGCAGTAGTAGGTATTTAGACTTTTAAAGACCTCGGGAATCTCTAACAATAATTCCATCGTACAACCTTACGCAAAATATCTTTCTCTAACTGTCCGTAATAATCGCGAATATACAACCAAATACACCCAAACAGGGCCTCTATTCTACAGGTAAAACCATTATTTGCATTTGACTTGTTTCCGTATTGTCAAAGATTTAAGAGCTCTAATTTACTTGACAAGTAATGGCGCCAAATTAAAAGCAATACTATAATATAACACTTCAAAAGCAATTAGGTTTTACCGTGTCAAACACAGAACCTCCTAAACTGTAAATATCCTATAGAGCGTCAAGTGTCACTTGCCAAACCAAGCCAGCCATAATGTTTCGTTTAGTGTTTTAGTAGACAAGAACGATTGCAGTCTTCAAATTTACTTATTGATAACATTGATGTAGGTAAGTGAATGAGCATCCCGATTTAAAAACCTACTTATAAAGAGGACCCTGCATGGACTCAGCTACTAAACTATTTCAAAAATATTTAAAAAGGAACCTTTTTAACTGAATACAGTATCAGACCTCAATTTATAATAACTGCATAACAAGAGTACCTACTTAGTTATTGGGTCACAGCTGTGCGTTATCAACCTATGTGATGTGATAGTGGTCATGCGAGTGGTACTTAGTCGTATAATAGGCCGCCTGACGAAGGACAATGCTAAACATGTTGCTAAGTACGCCTATCATATGACTAGGGTACCTATGTGGTGCTGCAACGGTGTTGATTTAGAATATTTAAAAATACTTTGACTGGTGACTAGCACAAAATGTAAACAGCCCAAAATAGTTATTTGTGCAACAAAAAATCAAAAACAAAAATTCGAACATCTTTGAAAAACCAAGCAATATTATTTGACCTCGATTATAATATCTCTCTTCGATTTTATTCGAAATGAAATGTCAATTGCATACAATTTTGACAAATCTCGCTTGTTACTTGATATCGAACGGTATGATATGATTTGATAGACTCTAGTTTGTCTCTGAATTAAAAAAACAACTACGGGTGCCGCCATTTTTGACGTTATATTTGTCTTGTCGCACTTTTTTTAGTTTCTTTGGTTTTTATAATAATATATGTATGTAACTGTACATAATTAGGCATTCGTGTGGTGTTATTATGAAACAGTCACATAAACTGAAAGCTACGATGCCACAAACAGACACTCAGATGGAGAAGTTTAAAAAGCGTGGAATAAAAAATTAAATTAGAAATTTAAAAAACCCTCGACTAAATAAATAGTCTGTAAAAAAACCGCTAAAAAGTTAAAAATAATAAGTAGTGGCCCTAAGGGCTGATTGTTTGATAAGTAGATAGTTAACTGAACACTGAGACTAACTAAAGTGACACGTCGGGAACCGCTAAGTAGCCGGGGTATTTTATGTTATTTCATTTACTTAGCGGTCCCGGTTAGGGTAGATACTTCAATCGCATCCAGCCAAGTATTCCGTCAAAACCTTGGTTTTTTAAATTGCATTTTAGCAAGAGGGTCACCAGTACCTTAATAAGAATGAGACTGGGTCATGCCTATACACCTGAACATCTTGCTAAAATCCAGATGATCGACAACTCTCTTTGTGATTGTGGTCTGGAGGTGGGTGATATAAACCACATCATTTTATCTTGTTCGCTTTATGATCGTTCTTCATTTTACACTAAATTAATAGCTCTCCATATTCCTTTACCTACATCTGTATCCTGCTTACTGTCCTTAAATATCCCTAGTATTTATTATCTTTTGGCCTCTTTCCTTAATTGTTATGATATAAAATTATAAATATTTATCTTATTTATGTAACCATACATATTTATTTGACTCAACTTCCCTGATCCTCATCCAAATTTCAAAATTCCGTGTATCTTATATTTATAAATCCTGCCCTGTTTCCTCACTTTTGACATTGGCATAGTGGCATTCATTGTGCTTATTGCTAACAATAAAAAAAAAAAAAAAAAAAACTCCTTCTATGTTCATGTCAATCAACTAATTTTACTCTCGGTTAATTAGGTATTCTAATCACACGGACTATTTATATTTCCAAACGTTTGGCTATATACTTGTTCATTTCAATCCTGTGACATCCTGCTAACTGGACTGAGTATTCTACTTTCATGTCATTCAGCTGAATTGTCGACTGTGTATTTTGCTCTTATTATGTCATCTAGCTGAAATAATCCTTTGGCGAAAAGGGAATTTTGAGAGTAACCCTAAAGTAATTTAATTTAAATTTAAAATATCACCAGTTCATTGTATAATAGGTAGCACAAGTTTAGGGGTAAATATAATAACACATACCTTCCTAATTATCATCTATGCTTGTTCCCAATAGTTACACCGCGGCGCGGGTAGATTTAGTTAGAGTTCGTGTAATTTAAAACTCGACGCCCCTCGTGCTATAAAAATGCATCCAAATGTGAGCCTAAACACATTGGAGGGGCGTTCAGTTGAAAATTAGATAATATCTGTACAATATCGTCAGCAAGTTTTAAATACTCATTCAAACGGACCAACTAAATACATATATCGAGTCTCTATGATATGCTTGCCAGTCCAACGGTTAGGTTAATCTGGTACGTCGTTGAGTTCGTTCACAAACTCTTTTTCTTTGCCTAATCAGGCAGGCATGCATACTTTTGACGCAACTGTTCAATCTTATTGGTGAACATATCATGCGACGATTTTTAGGGTTCCGTAGTATAACTAGGAACCCTTATAGTTTCGCCATGTCCGTCCATCCGTCAGTCCACAGTCTATCGCAGAGACTATTAGTACCTACTAGAAAGCTGTAAATTGGCATGAATATACATATTAGTCACGCCAACAAAATAGGTAGTACAATACAATGTAAAATAAATAATAGGGTACCTCCCCTACACGTAACGTGGGGATGTATTTTTTTTCACGTCTACCCCATAGTGTATGGTGTCGTTGGATAGGTCTTTCAAAAAACTTGTGGGTTTTTAAAAACAATTTTTGGATCAAGGGATCCGTTTATGAAATATTAAGCTTAGAGCGCTAATTTTTGCGCAAAACATATGGACGAACAGACGAATAGGAAAGAAAACCAATGTTAATTTCATGCGGGTCCTATCTTCTCTATTTTCCTTTACGCTTCGGAGACCTGGACACTGAAGGCTCGCACTCGGAGCAGGATCCACGCTATTGAGATATGGTGCTGGCGCAAAATTTTGGGTATCTCAGGGCCGGAGCACCGGTCGAACGTTTCCATCTTAAAATAACTGGGCATAAGGACTTGTCTATCGACTATCTGCATGTAACGACTTCTCCAGTACTTCGATCATGTGCCCAGACGTAAGCTAGATGATTTTGGGAAGCTCATTATTGTGGGATACTTGGAAGGAAAAGGGAGCTGTGGTAGATCAATCACATACCCGAGATGGGCCGACGCAGTGAAAGAGATCAGCTAAACCAATTTGCAGAGGTCTATGCAAGGTCTATGATAGAGCGGTTCGGAAAGCCTTTGGGTGGAATCACATCTAGGCATCAGCACCGATTCGCATTTTATCTATAGAAAATGACTGTTATTTATGAAGATGCGTATGCATGCGAAAGGAAATAAATGCGTTCTTATCTTCATACAAAGTAGCTATATTCTATAGACAAAACGCATATCGGTGCTGATAGATGTGATTCCACCCTTAGCGAAGCAAGCAACTACTGATTGCCGTCGCGACCCTCATTCGTGAGGAAACGTGTAGGAAGAAAAATCAAGCTACATTTCATTAACACTAGCGCCATCTTTGAGGTACACTAGAACTTTAACCCTGTCAGTGCTGCCAGACCATCGAAAACTTTTCAATTTACTTATCATTAATCATAGTACGCGGATGTTTTATTAGCTGGCCCAAACTTATGTCGTAAATAATATACAAAAAAAAACTTACTTTAGTTAATAACGCGTGAGTATTGAGTGGTAATTATGGACCGAACTGTCGCAACACAGACTGTGTTTGAAAACGTCACTCAAATTGACAAATTCTCTTCCATGAATATTGAATGTTGTAATACTTGTAATTCAACAAACAAAACCTGTGCTTTGTTATGTGTAATAAATATACAAAATCGTATATTATTTAAGTTAGTTAATAAGTAAAAATGGCAGATTTTGATGCAATTTACCCTGATGAGACTGAAAGTGAGGAGAATATAGAAGAAACTCATGTGACATTAGTGCCTGATCCCATAGTTGTACGGGGAGCTGGTAACATGACAGTGTAAGGTCTTATTTGTCATAATCTTTTCTAGTTTTAGTATTTAGTTTGTTTATTATATAAAACTGGACGCCAGAGCTTAAGTACGATCTGCAAGCTAATGTTAGAGCCAATAATGTCTTAGTCCTTTGTTACCGTCGACCTATCACTCGAAGGACTTTTCCTTGTGGCAGGACACTGACACAGACACAAATCAGTTCTTTTCTTCTCTTGCGCTCTTGAAACACTTCGACTGGTCAATGACACTGAAGTCCTGAACATTTTTTTTTTATCAATACTTTTATTTTATGTATGCAGTGTTTTTATTTAAGTAGCTGTTGAAGTATTCAATGAAACTTAATAGCCTTGCCAGATGTCTTGTTCATTTCTCTAAAGGTCATGCTAATAATATCATAACTACAATAGTATGCTTTAAGTTTATTTGTTTTTTGTTAACACCAAAGTTCATGAAACAGAAATGGAATTAAATGTGATTTTTTATTGTGATTGACAGAAATATTACAAGCTAGAGCAAAATTGAAATTCTTCATAAAAACACCAAGTAGTAAAAAAACACAAACAGTATGAAAATTTGGTACAGATTGTTTAGGCATAAATGACAAGTTAATTAACAGCTGTTCACAAATTCTGTGTAGAAAGAGCAGCGGGCAAACTAGTTGAACTAACTCTTTGTATGCCGTGGCCTAGATCTGTACCAACCCTGGTTGTATGCTGTGGCCCAGATCCGTCACTTAGGGGCTTATTCAGGTATATTTGAAATTGTATTTTACTGCCTAAAACATAAGGTTCTAGTTTGCCTGTAAAAAAAATAATTAAATCTTGCATAAATAGGGTTCAGTTGCTTGAAACATCAAATCACTTTTGAGCTAGGAACAACTAAACTCGGTCACATGACACTAATGACGTCGTCGTAGCCTGGCAGACGACGGGATTCGTTATTAGAGGCTTTTGGCATAGGAAAGGTTAAGAAAGGTTAATCCATATAAAAGATCTCTTCTGACAGCTGTAACCTTCTGTAGGCCTGACTGCTCTTGGCCACTCAAGGCCTTGTTGTCATTTAAAAGGTCAACTGACCTAAAAAGTCGCATTAGTTTGCCTTTTCGTTTTTATGCTTATTTATGAAGAAGGCATGCTGAGTCATCAGCAAAACCAAGAACTCGCTACTCACAAGTTGTAATTGAATTCGGAAAAGTTATTTTGCATATTTCCTTAAGAAGCTTTGAACATTATTATTTCCTGTTGGTCTCTTGTTTATGTAATGTCTAACACTTTGTAGTTTCATTGATTTGTATGCATACAGTTTGAAGGTGATTATTTAGGGGTCAGAATTAAATGGTTTATCAGATAGGTAGTTAGGCTACCTCAGTGTCATTGATTTGTGCACATTTAGTTTGAAAGTAACTCTTTAGGGTTCAAAAGGTTAGTACATTACATTTATACTCTCGTATACGGGAGGTTAAGAAAATACCAAGGTCTTCTCTCTGCGGATTATGATACTGTCCATAGTTACAAAAAATTACAAAAAGATATCCCAATTTTGAACATTGAATCATACGAGGGGCTAAAAAAAATCTAGATTTCTTTGACCATAAAATTGTGAAAGAAATCACTTAAGTTGAGGCTTGTTTTATGTTTAAAATATATGTACCACAAAACAAAAGGTCCTTTTCTAAAAACTGATATTAAGATGTGCAAATCCTATTTTGTTTACCAAGTTCTATATTTGAGTGTGGACAGTTTGTAACATACTGTCATATTCATAACTAAAAAAAAATTCTTGGTCAAAGTCCATTTAGGTTTATAAAATATTCATCATTAACCTCCACTTGTCCTAAGTAGGTAATCTAGCCCATTCTCAGCTCTACAAGAGGCTTGTGCTCAGCAATGGGGTGTATATTAAATAAAAAATCTTTTATTTCCAGTTTTGGGTTAAGTAACCGATTCAATGTTGAATTCCCATCTGGGCTGCAGTCACGGGTAGCTCCAGAAGAATACCAGGCCACAGTGGCACGCATCAACAGCGTGCTAAAGAAAACGCTGCCTGTCAACGTTAAGTGGCTGTTCTGTGGCTGCGTCTGCTGCTGCTGTACCCTCGGATGCTCTCTCTGGCCAGTCATATGTCTTAGTAAAAGAGTATGTGGTTGTTATTTATACATTCAATGTTAATTAATACTGTGAACTGTCCTGTTGGTGACATTATTTAAAAACACAAATTTATTCTATTAAATGTTTATTTTAAAGTTAAAACAAATAAATTAGTAACAAATATAATGAATATAAGGAAAATGATATCTTACCTAGTGCAAATGAAAATGTTATTATAATATGTTAGAAAATATTACGTAATTATTACAATGAGTGTTCCAATGTCCATGTTTTCAATATTAGTTGCGTAAGTATTTTGTTTATGTAGAGCAATGAAGTAAATACTGCGCTGATATCACGGTTTGATTTACATTACAGATACAATCAATGTTTTTATTGCTTTTATGTTTTAAAGGTCATATTAGTCAGATTGGTTTCGTATAAAGATTAATTTCCTAAACACACTATTAAAATGCGACGCAACGCATCGTGTCAGTTGGAAAGTTTTAAAAAAAGTGTAGATTGTTAAGGGCAAAAATTAAGAAACTTTAACTTTTCCATTTCGTCACGAAAAGTACTAGGGTTGCTACCCAGTCAAGTCAACTCAAAGGCAAATATTATTTATTTTGTTTGGATGAAGTTATGGCGGTGTTTACAAAATTTCAATGCAACCTTGATCATCGAGGTACCTTTGTTCTCCGCCTACCTAAAACGAATTGTGCCTATGTGGCTACAAAGTCTAAGTCGTACATAGTATAAAACGCTAACTTCCTAATTAGCAATATGCGTTCATCTCTGTTGAACTAATCGGTAATAAGACTAAATTGCTGTCAAGCTATATCGCGCTATGACTAACACGTATTTGGACTATAGTGGGATTAAGACTGAAATGCATTTAGACTGCATCAGGATTGAGACTAAAACGCATTATGCCTAAAACGAATAATCCCTAAAACGAAGTACTTAGTAGAAAGGGTGTAGAAAGCTACTCCCTTATCTTTTATTTATCAAGTGAAAAGTCCTGACTCACTCACTTACTGACTCATCCAGCAATTTTATACGTTTAGTGTCATTATTGAGCGTTCATGGTGGCTTGATCAAGATGGCTTGAGTGACAAACAGGCGATCAGACCTCTTACTTACTCTCCATTGGTAATATTCAAGCAAAAAGTTGGAAAAAAGTTAAAAAAATATATGAAATGAAAAGCAACGTCAAATTAAAAACTATATTAACAATTTTGAGACACTTATTTTAAACAAAAAAATAACATTCTTCATAATAATGAAGTTTAGGGCAAAATGCGACTTAGTCAAATGGCGGAGTAGGTACATTACCGAAATAGACATTATACTCAATAGATCAACAGCGAAATAGACGAATTAACCATATAGCCTAAATCCTACCAAAGAATGAAGTTTAGGCAAAACGCGACAAAGGTATAATGCGTTTTAGGCCGACGTAGAACAAAGGGCTAATCAGAAACTACTGCACATAAAAGGACTGTATTATTTAATTTAATTATTTTGTTTGTCAGAAACGAAGTAATATTTTTCGATCTCCATAAAAACTTTAGATTTGTGGGATTACAAGCAATTAAGTCTTTTTTTTCAGGTAACTGCAAGGCTGATTGTATTATTTGTGTTGTTTCGCCATCGTATTTGCGAAAGTTATTACTCACTGTCCCAAGTGAAAAATTTGGAGTTTAGGATAAAAATTGTAAATACAATACAAAAATTTACCATTTAACTGTATTAATAACATTACACTGAGATTCAGATTCTGTTCAGTTATATTTATTTGTATTATTTTAGTACATAATATTTTAGTTCATCAATTTAGAACCATCGCCATCCCTAACTGGTTGTCATACGTCATTTCAATGGATTTCGCTCGCAGTTAACGATCCTTGTTAATGACGTACACTTTTTTTGAAAAACTTCCAGTTACCAAGATGATGTTTATGTTTATAGTGTGTTTGTGGTCATAGTATAAAATAACTACGATTTGATTCGACTCAACACGCACCGCGGTCGCGTGGCGTTTCAATAGTGTGTGGCAGCCTTAAGAGAAGTAGTAGTCGCAAGTCTGTTTACATTTCATATTATGCACTAGTTAACTTATCTAACAAATTTGTACAGCTTAATATTTGTTTTGTTGGACTTGATAAACTTTGTGGTCACAAGACATGTGAAAGTGTAATCATACAATCTTATTGTATAATTCCAGACACAGCACTCCCTGAACAAACTGCTAGAATGGGAAAACAGCCGCCTGTACAACAAGCTGGGGCTGCGATGGCGCCTCACCAAGCAGCACTGCGACTCCTCCTCCATGATGGAGTACGTGCTGCTCATCGAGTATATCCCCAGGATACCCATCTACAGGCCAGACTAGACTGGTCCTATCTACACATAACAGCGCTCCTTGTAATTATCATAATATATTAATAAGTCGGACAGGAAATGTTCAATAACGGCTACCAGAATAATGAAAATACACCAGTAATGGTAGACCTCCAGTGTTTGATGACTAAAATCTGAAAGAGTCAGGTGTGTCTAAGCTCTCAAAGTAATTTTATATATTGGTAACCTTTATTAAAATCCATATGTTGGTTATTCGAAATTTGGAATTTAAAATCGCAAGGCCAAGCCGACGAATATTTTAGGGTACGATTATCATACTAGGCACCTACTGCTTTAGGAAGGGGACTTGTATGTATAAAATGTGAACTTTATATAGGATTGTGCTTATATAGTTTAGCCTCGGGACTACCGGGCTGTTTTAGTGTTCCCTTAACGCTTGAATATTTCCGCGTTTCGAGATATAAATGTTACGCTTTCGTAAAAACTGCAGCAGTCTACTCTTAGTAGACCTGTTGGAGACATTAACCTTTTTGAACCTTATGCTTTAAAAATAAGATTCAAAAGTGTTTAAAGCTCTCGATATCGAAATTTAGACGCAGTCTAAAAAAGATTCAGGTCGAGAAATGTGCTTTACCTGTGCTTAAATGTGTAGTGTTTCACCTTGTGAAAGTTGCAAGCTTCCATTTGTTAAAAAATGCTGTTGACTTAATGTGTATTTATCTTTAAGGTTTTGCAAACGGTTTTAGGTCGTTACGACGGGAGCTAGGTTAAAAGGGCGGCGGAGATTTGGTTCAAATGGTATTGTGATTATACCAAACTAGGTCATGGAATCAAGATAGTGTAGAAAGTAAAAATAGGCAGCAAACAATTTTTAATTCATAAACTTTTCCTTTAAAGTTTCCTTAATTGGAAATATTCTCTGCACTAGCCAAACACTTTAATAGTAGGACGTGTTTGTGTTGACAGGCGCTATTTGTAAAGCCTATAAATCAGATGTAATTTTAATTTGACAGCATACCTAGTACACTAACCTTTAATATTTGCAAGTTTTGAATTTTACATTTCTTGTCAGAAGCTCTCTTGCCACCTGAATTTGTTTAGTTCTCCAGTAAACAAAACCTTTAGAGAAAGCCAATTGCCCAACAGTTGTGTAGTTGACATGTGATTGAGTAAGAGCTTAATTATTTTTTAATGTTACGTGAGCTTTGTTCTTCGATTCCAAACTACTGAAATATTTTACAAAAACCTTTATATTTACTCTTAATTCAATGTTTATTTACCATTTTATATATACTCTGCCTATCAAAATAAAACGTAGTCAATCATAATTTTGACTGTAATTATAATAACTTCAAGTTTTATATTTTATTTTGTACCTGAAGAAGAGTATATTAGCTTGGGAGTGCTTATAGCAACAGATTAGGTGACTACGAAATTAAATCCGAAAAGTTTTATACTAGGCAATGTTCGGGACTGTGTTATTAGATAATTAGCAAATATTTAGTACGTATGCATAAGAAAAGAATCCCGCCCTCCCTTCCCTTTTCAACATGTTGTGAATGAGGATTTGTTTTGTATGTATAGGGGAAATCTCATCGTCATAATAAGCCCCGTATATACACCACTCGGTTCATTTCTCGGATTGCAATTGAGACGCAGCTCGGTCGTCTTGCCACCAACACGTTTCTTCACACATGTTTATTGGAAAGCAACGGTTGAAAAGCGAACAGGGTATGTTGACGTTAAGTTGTATATTAAGGAATTGTAAATATTTTTAAAATAGATTATTTTTGTTCATATAATAAACCTCACTGTATGTGACGATATTAATCTTTCATTCTCATTGTTGCACTTTCATTGCGTTACTTTTAACTTTCATTAGAAATATTAGTGTTACAGCTCTTGTAGACGCTTCACTCTGAACGTTTAGCAGTGCTCCAGTGTTTGCTCTTAACCTTAAGAGCAAACTTGGGTACGAATTAGAGTAGCCTCGGGTTGAGGCACGCACCGCTCACCTATTTTGCTCAAATTCGTACGCGCTATGCGCGACGAGCGGGCGAGCGGCGCGCGGTGAGCCGTCGAGAGTCGGTCTTTGACGTGGTCAAAGGCGCCTCAGTGTGCATGCCTCACGTAATTTGGACGTGTATCCGAGCGTGACGCGGGCAGAACGACCAGTTCTAACTTTTCAGTGGGCGAGGCGCGTGCAAATTTCATAAAGATGCTGAGCCGTTCCACCACCGAAGCGATTTCATCTTCTTTTTGTTAATATAATTCGGTGAATTGTGTTATAATAAACGCAGCCGCACGGGCGTTTGTCATCGTCTCCGACGCTATTTTGAAATGTCGGCTCACGGCGAGCACGCTGCCTCACCCGCGCATGTTTATGTGCTACAATTTGCCTCAGGCTGAGCTGCTCAGATTCTTACCCAGCTTTTGAAGCGACACAACTGATTTGGTACTTCAGCTTTAACCTTCCGGACACCCCAGTCGGGTTACGTACATTTTGTCGGCGTATGTCGACACCTGGCGTCGTAATATCGCAGCCGCGGTGTTTGAAAGGCAGCAGCAGCAGTGTATCCTAGTGTCACATCTTATAAGTACGACACCTGTCATTTAACACTAAAATCTTATTAGTTTCGCATCTCATCGGCTCGTACCATAAACCCCCAACCGTAGTCGCAGCTCGCCATGTATCGTCATAACGAACGAATGAGTGTCGCAAATAATGTTGGCACATTCTAACATGACGTCTGAAGCGCTCGTGCCACTTGCAAACTTGTCATTCACGTCCGAGCAGATAAGTAAAACAATAACATTTGGTATTAATTTTATTACTACACAGATAAATTAGGTTCATTTATATACACAGAAGACAATATAGCTACATAAGGCACTTAACGTTATGGTCCCTTTAAAAATAATGGAAAATAATCGGGAAATACATTATATACAATTAATGGCCGTAACATACACCACGGGATTTATTATGATTATACGGATTCCTTTTGTTTTGACTGGAGACGTAGTTTTGATAATGGAACGGCAAGATGGCTTTATTGCTCACGCGAGTTCGGCAATCGCTTTATCTAGTCTAGAGCGTCGTTTCTAATAAACAATAATAACACCCAACAATTGTCAGCTGAAGTAAGCCACACTTTGTTCTACCAAAGTATACGGATACTTAACACTCAACTAATATTACAATTTTCAAAACAAGAGAACAAGAAAAGAGCCATAACTAGAATGTCAGATCGAGACGAGACTGAAACATGTATTACTAACTAAAACATATATTAATACTGAATTTAGCAATATTTCATGCGGTGCCCGCGGTCGCACCTAATCTAAACAAGACGCCTACGTTATTATGGCAACGGTCGCGAAAACGCAATATAATTGTACACTTATGGCTTCACAGGAGCCTCCCTGATTTTAAATATAAATCATGCAGCCTTTTCATGACAATGGACTTTTATTTACCAACATTTAACAAAATACATGGCAATATTGCACTGATTTTAACATTAATCGCCTAAATAATTCGTTTCGTTCCTGTCCACTGCCGCAATCGTGGAAAACGGACGCGAACCTCTAAGAAGGCAACGGTCGATATGGTAGACTTCAGTCTTGAACAGCTTTATCACATCACAACTTGTTGAATTTCCGACGGGACGTTTCACTCGTTCATTTGCACATAGTTGAAGGGGAATTGGCCTTTGGCTCCGAGGCACTCGCCGTAGTACCACTGGTCGTTGAGCTGCGAGAGCACGGAGATGGTGTCCCCGGCGCGGAAGGGCAGGTCGCCGGGCTGGTCGGCGCGGAAGTCGAACAGCGCCGTGGCGGAGCGCGCGCCGCGCCGCGCCGCGCCGCGCACCTGCACGTAGCTGCTCGGGAACAAGCCCTGCGCGCCGCTGCGCACGCTGCCGAACAGCCACTCCTCGTCCACCTGCCGTATCAACCTTATCCTCGAATTGGCCTGTAAACAGGAAAACAAAATGCTTTACCCTGGGTTCCTATATTCAAAACGTCACGACATTTGACATTTAGGTCATACACAGATTTAGGTTAGCGTATTTCCTGTGGACACGCCGGAAGTTAACGTTTTTAAGGCCTAAATTTCTGGCTAAGTCCGCATAAACGGCGTCAGGACAGCTTTTGACCTATCACATAAAAGCAAAAATTAAATGTGCATATGTTAAATGCGGCTTTTAACTATTGACCACAGGAAAGACAACTTTAGTTTAAGAGTGTGTATGACCCATTTGCTACATACAAAATGTGTTAAATTGTAACGAGACATTTTGAATATAGAAACCCAGGGTTAAAGAAATACTATATCAGAGTAAGCCAAAATGAAACTGACGTCTAAAACGACATTGTTCAAAGTACTGTCTAGGACAATTACGCCAGTTGTAATTTACAAATGATCAGTGAAAATGATTTTTCAAAAGCAGATGTTGATCCATAAGTTATACTTAACATAGAGAATATTGATTTTTCTCTATTTGAAATCATAATTAATTATTTTGCGATCGATTTATAAGTTTAAATTAACAAGGCACTAATTGCTTATCACTTTCGTTGGCCGGGCGGATGTAATATACCTATAACACAGTTAAATGCGGAATGCAATAAATATATTGAGTAATATTCAAATATTCCTTTTGTGGCTTGGATTCAACAGTGTGTAACAAGTAAAGCGGCCGACTAATTTTGTAAACACTTAAGTCCTAACTGAACAAGGATTTATGAAACCGAAAAGAGGGGCATAATTTTTTGGATTACACTAATAATAGGGTAGGAGGTAAATTTACAGTCTTGGCCTAACCTCAAAAAAAATATGTCAATTGATCCATATGTACAACTAACACTATTAAATAACTATGAGCATCTTTCGCGCTCATCACACAAAGTTTTGTACCAACCGGAACTCAAACTCACGTCCACTACCCTCATATCATAACAGTACACTTCTACTGGAATGCATGGTTTAAGTCAACGTGTTGCAGAACACTCGATAATTCTTAATTGGAATGTTGACGGACAGGTCAAATCAGAACAAATTTTATAAAGTGCCAAAACTAGCAATTGTGAACCAATCGGTGAGACTGTCTAAACAAGGAAACTGGCCAGTGACACGTTAACTCTTTGGTATCTATTGTCACACTAGTCTTATTAAACGAGCGTTAGTCAAGTAGTTTATCTTTGACGAAAATTTTTCTATTTGCATTTTTACCGATCTTATTTTTTTCCAGATGCAGATTTTTCCATTATTCCAAAGCTTATACGACTGTAAAACTTAATTCGGAAAAAAATACTACCAAATCGCAATACATTTATGCTAGTTGTCTCACCGGTTGTCTTATCCCCACGCCTGAACACAGCACCGGGACACAGTCTACAGTTATTCAAAATAAATAATATGCACTGTCACTATTAAATATATCGGCAGATAAATGTTGCTCAAAAGTATAACTCGCCTTTCACAATAAAGTAGATCTGGTACTTTTGAGTATCATAAATTTGAGGGAGACTGTCACACTACTACTCAGTATTGGCCTACACACTCTCAGAAACCAAGATCGCCGCAAGACCTTCATAAAATTATGAAAAATATCGCCATCATTACGCTATATTTCGTAAGTGTTCAATTTTGTTTAAATATATCGATATTTTTTTGCTACATCACAACAAAATCAACATCGTATCAAAACCAAAATAACGTTATAATAACGTTAGAAATTGCGCGCAAGCTGCCAGTTCATACTTTTATTGCCCTTAATCAAAGAATCGTGCCGTTAGCGACTCTTATGATGTATAAGTAATTAGATGAACGGCAATGACGGCCACCGCGGTATTGTGCGGTCCAGCAAAATTAAGTGCAGTAAAAGAGGTGACGTACATCGTCATTACATCGTTACAGAAAATATGGTTATTTATTATACATCGATACTAGTTGTTTTCCGCGACTCCGTCCGCGTAAAACTCGTTTATCGCTATTTCCTCAGGTACCATTCATTTTTTCGGGATAAAAAGTACCCTAAGTCATGAAGTATGGCTATAATATTTTTAAATCACATTTTATTTTTCAAAAATACCTACTTTGGACGTATGCCTAAAGGCCAAATTGTATTCATTTTTAAATTTAGGTACCTATACGCAAACTAGCTGTTTTCCACGACTCCGTCCGCGTAGTACGAGTAGAAGTCGTTAATTACTATTCCCTCAGGAATCATTACATTTTTCGGGATAGATAGGTCCCTATCTCCTTCCCCGTGACTCAAAATATCACCATGTCAAATTTCATCTAAATAGGTTCAGTGCTTTATCCGTGAAAGCGTAACAAACAGACAGACAGTATTACTTTTACATTTATAATATTAGTACAAATGATACTCGTAAGTTATAATATCCGTATCGTTATATAGCGCGAGAGTAACGATGTAATTATAACGTTATCGAAAAATAGCGCTACTTAAGCTCTAGGAAACGATTTTTGAACATCACAGACGAAAAATTACGAACTTTAAAATCAATATGATGATATCAAATCCAAAAGGACCGCCCGCTTGTAGAAAATCGCTGCATACATTGATTCTAAGTTAGTAATTTGTCTTCGCACCCCTGGTCGCCGCCGTCTCGAAAATTAAGGACTTTGAAACCTATTATCTTGGTTTTAAATATGTCAACGTTGTTAGGCATCAAGTCTAGCGTTGACCAACGAGAATATCAAACTGCTACATCGTAACCTAACCTAACTCAGAGCAAAGTGCTCACAGTTTGCTGTAAAAGACACTGACATGAACGAATTGTTTCTGTCCACAAAGGGCCATGTTAATGCCCACTGCAATAAAGCGCGATACAATACTTATCAATAAAACTAGAAGCAATGAATCGTCAAGTACGTAATATAATATACTATCATAGGCAATAGAGGGGTCTCGGCCCGAGGGCTATCTATAGAGCTCATAAAAATAAGACTTCTCCGCGAGCATTATCGAGGCCTTCACCTCGTAAGTCGTAGCTAACGAAGCATGCCTACTTATGCCTCGCATTGTAATGCTTCTGTCTAGCTGGAGGTTCTATCGTGCCGCGCAGTTCGTATGAGAATGTAACATTGTTTTTGCGAATCGTTACGATAAATCAATTCCTTATCATCCTTATCAAGGATGTATAAAGGTGTTATTGTTCTTTAATATAATTAAACTTTGGTGACTCACGACTACGCTTCCAGATTAAAGAGTTATCACAGGTCTAATAAAGGATATTATGGTTTCAAGATATCTTATCTACTATGCCGAAATGCAATAACTGAACGTTAGTAAACTATTTACGTTTCAAGTACCTAATTTAGTTCTAATAGCTGACATCACTCGATCGACTTATGTCATTGACGCCTTTTTGATCTAATAATAGCTTTGTCTAAATGGATGTTCGAGAACATTTCGATGCATTCTTATCGAGTATTTTTGTAGTAAGCAAGCATAATAATGTAAAGTATTTTTATAACCGGTTAACGTAATAATTACAGTTTAATTATACTCCAGACTTATCTACATAACGCATTTATAGCGCAAATGTGTTATTAAAAGTTCATTCGATCAGTTTCCTTTGCTCGTACAAAAAGGCGAATACCTACTGATAGCGAGTTCCTGTCATTGTTATCGGCTGTTGAATGGAACAGATTTATCAGTGCGCTCAGCCGCGCTCCCTGTGTGGCGCACTCTGGCGTCCTCGCCAAACAAACAGAGACCGCACACCTATGTCAACAAAAACCGCGCACGTCACACTCCCAGACGGGCGATACGGCTTTACGCAAAACATTTTATCGCTATGAATTAAGTAATACAATATTGCTGAATAACAATATCGATTCACGTTATTCTGCAGGCTTCAAGTAACGACAGTTTTCCTCCTTAGCGTTTTTGCCACAATGAACCTACTCAAGTCAGGTCAGGACAAACGATTTCTTAACATAAACTCAACGATCATTGACTTTAGCTAGGTACGTTAGAATTTAGTTGGTAAAGGCGAATGAATGTCGGAAAGTTGAAACGCCAAAAGAATAAGGAAAACAGTGTTCTTTAAATAGAAACACAAATGCAAATACATTGAGCGAGTATAAGTAATACACGTCGCGTTTATCTCAATAAATCAAAGAAAAAGATAAAACAATCTTATGTAACGAGCTAACGAGTAACAATCACGAAAACAGCGCAAGCTGTTTTATTTATGAACAGTAATAAGGTTGATGTTGCTTATGATAAACTTAGATGACAGTGTTTTCTTTCAATGCCGATTTCGTAACATAACATTGCTTTTCGAAGTTAATTATTTGAGACCTTTTTTGGAGGAATTTGTGTAATTAGTGTCTGAAGTCAAGAAACGCCTACGTGCTGAAGACTAATATTAGCCTGCACTTGGCGGGCGGCCATGACGCGCATAAACAAAACAAACTTCTTATTTGTTTGTTTAGGTATCGTTTTTTTATTATGTATTCTAAAACTTTCAAGTAACGATGCTCTTGTACAACTTACTTAAATACGATAATTAAAGCGCTGAACTACAAAAATAGTAATTAGTATAAAGAGTTCAAATCAAAGAAACCTGTTAACACGGTGACGTCAATGTTTCGTTTCGAAATGCGCAGGTACATGGAGCCCATTATGTAAATGGCTCATTAGTCACTCACAAAGCAGACGTAAGTTTGAACCATATTGCAGAGATGGGACACCCTTTCATTTCCCATTAGAGTGGTCAACCATTTATTTGTATTAATGTTTGTAAACAACATTTCCAAGACGCCAATAATATCTACACGCCTCTATGACACTAACAATAAGGTTCAAGTTTACATATTTATGATGCGATGGGGAGGGGGGAGATATTAATCCTTCGACTGTACAGTATTTAACCAAATCTGTTAGACTTTAGCCCGCGTTCTATAAAAAAGGGGTGCTTCCGTCGGTTTATCACCGCTTAAGTGACCTTATTTCAATGTGTGATTCACAGCGAAGTTCATGAAAACTAATTGGGTCAATCAAGAGTTATCAGCTTCGAAACGAGCTCATAGGTATATGGCTTCGTCGAGAGTTGTACATTTTTCAATGAGAGTAACTCACCGAGAAACACAAATCGTCGGGATGATCGGTGAAGTAGTCGAAGAGCGCGATGGCGTAGGGCTCGTCGTCGTGGCCGAAGTCTGCGTCGGGGTCGTCGGGCCAGGCGTCGTCGACCGGGGGCGGCGGCGGCGGCGGCCCGCGCGGCATGGGCGGCGAGCTCTCCCGCTCCGGCGACGCGGGCTCCCAACTACACGACTTGGAATCCTGGCAACAGAAACACGGCTTTAAGACAATGTATGTGTGCGCGCCTCGTACCTACAATATCCCAACGTAAATGTTACTCTCCTAAAGCCAAAATTCAGACACAAAAATGTACACAATAAAATACAAACCTAGTGCAAAATAAAATAAGAGCATAAAGTGGAATTTCTTTTGTTTTTATGACATGGTCAAATTAGGAAATAGACTTTATTTCATTTCATACTCATATTCTACTGACAAATTTCTTTGTATGGTGGATAGGAGGTGCACTATAGTGCATTGTCATAATCATAAATAATCATAATAAACATCGAATGACACAAGGTTCTAAGTATACTCAACAATTCAACATTTTTATAATGTACGCGCCACAAACAAATGCCAGCGACCGCCCAAGGGGTCGTCGACAGTGCAATTGTCTACTAGGACACCTATTCGAGTTCAATGTTTGATCGCGCGTTTACACGAGTCAAATTCGCGCGAAAGTGCGTTAATCGCGTAGTCGAGTTGTATTAGAACGACCCCGGAAACTGAGCTAGTCGAGGCTGTCGATTGCCGCGTTCGGATGCGTAACCAAGATCACAAGGACAATCCCATGTACATGTTTCCGAGCGTGCGTATATATCCATAAAGTTTAACTTGGGCTTACAGGAGCGCCGTGAACGAAATTGACTATTTACTTCAATGGTAAAGAAACCCATGATTCGCAGTAAATCTGCTAATCGCTGTGGATACATCCGAGTGCAATAAAACAGGTTTTATTGTCCGTATAATTAAGCTATATAGCGCTTTGGTTTGATTAGGATTCAGTAGTTTAGTTCCCTTAGCAAATCGCGTAAATACTTTAATATTCAAAATGATACAGGTTTTGGAAGTACCATTAATTCACAACTGATCTTGTGATCCCTGACTGATGGAGTTATGGCCTAGAGAATTAACCATCTCGGCATAGAGCTCGATTCTGAGCGCCCTAGTGAACGCTGTTGAAACTTTTACAGCGTGTAATGCTATTTAGGTACTAATGGTACTATGCTATAAGTCTATAACGATGACGGAAAACAAAACAATGGAAGGAAACTTTACATAGGATGTGGTAAAATTGAATGCGGAAAATCCGAATAAAATTAGAGGATGGGATCCCATCTGAACAAAATTATAAATAAGTTTAAGCCCTTTCTCGCTCCTTACCCTCTTATTCATATACGCTCAATAGCTAAAATATTCTTTGTCCTTATCTGTAATTGTGAAATTAACATCCGACAGAAAGTAACAAAGCATAGGTACTAACTCCGAGTAGAATAGGTTTATAATGCGTATATGATTCTCTACAGGGCTGGGATTCTACACGGTAATAACGATATCGTATTTGACGTGTTTCCGTATTGTCAACGTTTTCATAACTCTTATGTCATTTACAATAATGGCGACTGTGACATAAACGATTCTAAATCACGTCAAACACGATATCGTTATAACGCAGTTGAATAGAGGCCCAGATCAACGTCTCAACTATATGACATACTAGCTGTTTCCCGCGATCTGCATCCGTCCGCTATTCCCTCAGGAACCATCTAATTTTTCAGGTTCTAAAGCACCCTATGTCCTCTTCCGGGACTAAAACTATCTCCATACCAAATTTCATCTAAATCGGTTCAGCGGTTTAGATATTATAGATTACAGATGACCGCTCAATATCTAGGTATGTGAAATTCGATACAATCTATCCACTTTTTCACCTTATGGCATTGTAATAAGGTCCAAAAGTGGATACATCTGTGTGTAGTCGACTGTACATATGTAGATAGTTTTATAGCCTAGAGATAATAGGGTGCTTCTTATCCTATAAAATCAGATTCGGAACAGCGATTAACGACTTTTAAGCGGACGAAATCGCTGAGAAAAGCTTGTAAGTATGATACGCATTATGTGTTGCGGACTTCGCGTGCGTGGCGGTGCTGCAACTTCGACATTGAATCAGAGTTTTTGGCTACACCTTGTGCAACAATGCACGCGTTGACATTGTTTCGTGACTAAATGACAATACGGTATAATTAATCGTTGCCTAGCATGGCTAAGCATACTCATAATATTCATAGATTAACTCAAAAGTTCAAAACTGAAACGAGACTGGCGCCTATTATGACGAATCTCTTTTTTATGTCTATTTTGTGACACCCCATTTATTAAAATCTGACCAAAACATCAGAAGCTAGATTGGAACATCCTATTTTTGATAGACTAACTAGCTAGCTTTCTTGGGTAGGGTCATATTGTTTTTTGGCCTAGCGCAAATGAATAAAATTCGTTTGTTTTAGGTGCCCGAATTTATTTTCTAACTTTTCAGGAAGACCCCAGTTGATGTCGAAAGTAGGAAATCGTTCGAAGAAGCAACTATTGGCAAAGAGCACGCAAACCACTTTGTTTTTATGCAACTTTTTTTGCGCAAATACTTATTTTGGCCCTGACCAGCTATAGGAAACAAAGATCATTATAAATTCATCTTATTATCTAACTGAACTCGACACGAACAATCGAGGTTAATTAATCCAGATAGGTCCAGTGGCGCATCTCTCGGAGTACATGCAGGCAAATATTTGTGTGATGAGAGTGAATATTTGTTCCCGAGTCTGGGTGGTTTTCTAGGCATTTCTGTAAAGTATGTTTATCGTTGTCTGTAGTACCCATACAAGCCTAGAGTTTAGTTTGGAATATTTCCCTCAGATATTTATATGTTATTTTATTTTATTTAAAAAAAAAATATGAATTTATGATTGTTATGTCAAAGTGGAAACAACACTCAATGCCTACCAAAATCAGTAGAGTTAAGCATAATCATGCAAAAAGTAGTACTTGGTACTTGTTTGAAAAACTGATTGGTTTGTTTTATCAACGGAAATGTCAAACTATATAAATATACCTATACCAGATAAGCTTGTCTGATAGTACGAATAACAACACAAAATAATTATGATACTTAATCACAAAATCCTCATTAAGAACAAACTTACCTACCCAAGTAAGAAATACGTCGCTTAGACTTAACAGTAGCTTTAAACACATGCAATTGTGAACAATGAATGAGCTCAGGGTTATTTTCTAAATTGCACAAATTACTACCCTAATTAGTATGATGATTGAGATAAATTAATTTCATTGCTATCATGATGTTGGCACAGAGAGAAATTAAAATACTTACAAAGCTATCTCCAAATCCATTGTTGATCTTCTGTATTGGTGTGGTTGTGTTGAAGTTCACAGAGGCGATTGGCAGGTTTTCAAAGGTACTCTTCAACAACGAAGAGTTGTCAGGAGGCTTCGGCCTGGCCGGCTTTGCTCGAATTATAGTTGGAGCCCGTGGATGGGGCAGAGCAGATGCATTTGTATTACTATTAACATCAAACAGATCCTTACTTAAAGTCGGTTTCTTTAACAATGGAGGTTTATTTGAAACTGGAGGTGGTGAAAATGGATCAACAATAGTGAAGTCATCCAAAGTGTCCTCTTTACTCATCTTTTTTCTAGTATTAAGGAAGAGATCAAAATCATCCTCAAACCCGCTTTCTGCTTGTGAAGCATTTCCGTTATTAAATGCATTGTGATGGTTAGTAGAGGTAGTTGCATCTGAGCTGAAGCTGTCCACACTGACGCCGTCACTGCTGGACCTTGTTGTGAACGTTGGTGAACTGGGAGGCGAGGACAAGTCTATCAAAGCACCCATTTGAACATTTTTAGGTTCACACCTGGGAAACATTTTAGCAGCATCCAATTCACTGTTACCATCTATGAGTGGATTGCTGTGGTTGACTGTTGTATGACTACTGGGATTAGTTACGGTGTTTTTACTTTTCCTGGTTAGTAATGAAGTGAGTACTGTTGGCTTTCTCATAAAGTGAGAAGGTTTGGCAGGTACATCTGGCTCCTTGTTGATTTTGGGTGGTGGAGGCCGTGGCGGTGGCTGCTTCTTCTGGGCAAATTGTGGTGTTGGCTCAAACACGTCTGCACCAAATGGATCATCATTCCAGTTGGTAACTGGTGAGTAGCGGTTGACACTAAAAGGCACTGCGGGTGCCTGCCTTGTAGGGCCCTTCATACCTAAAACAAACAGAACATGTAATTAATCATAAACCTTTTCTTGCATTTATTTAAAATATTGTTTTAAGCTCCATGTTGAAACAATACTAAAGTTTAAGACTTTCACTGCCAAACGCTCTGATTTCCATGCAAAACGGACTCGCCTAGCGTAGCGGGTTGCTGGCATAGAAAGTGTTAAAGAAAATACTATTTATATAATTAAAATTGATTTAATATAGACTCTTTTCCTTCACAGAATTTTGTTTGAGGATAATTCTACTCAGAAGCCTATTAATATGGGTATATGAATGTCAACACTTTATTGTTTAACTACTACTACTTTAATATTTACAGATAAACTTCACAATCAATAATGCAAGTTTAGGATACATAATTTCCATCCAAGAAAAAAAGTCCAAACTATTATTCCAGGTATTTATGGGTACAATAAGATGTAGGGTTGTACACTGTTTTACAGAAACTCATTTCATAGAATGTATCACTTTGCAGAATTTTCATTTCATAGAGAGCTAATTTCTGCTGTAACCTTACTGTTTTCAGATTATTTTTTTGTAGTCAGTTCTAACCTAACCTAAACTACGCAAATCATGCTTAAGATAGTCTGAAAAAATTAAGGTTTCAGCAGAAATTAGCTTTCTATGAAATTAAAACTCTGCAAAGTGATACTTTCTATGAAATGAGTTTCTGTAAAACAAGGGAACACCAAGATGTAGTTCTGCAAACTGGAACCAACCCACAATTATTTAGCAAAAAAATGTCAACCCTCAGTATTCATCATGAGAGTTGACATTCTATTGCGAACTCATAGTGGTTCCTGTTTGCAGAACTACATCCAATATGAGAGTTGTTAATGAAATTACTTGTGGTAGCCTCTGCAATGTTTCTAAGTCAGTGCTAACATTCTTTGTTGTATTAATTAATTACAAGTCATACTTATACCATTGACCACCCAAAAAAAAAAGATACTAAAAGCTTGAGTGCTTTGTGTACACAAATATAAGCTTTTACACAAAATACCTGATAACTGCACTAGTATTTGAAGGCCACTTTATTTTTGACTAACACGGTGTAATTACATATGTAGCAGATCCACAATAACAAATTGCAAGCTGTCTAATAACGATAGCAAATAAACGCGGACGTCGCGTTTCCTATGTTACACAGACCCGACGGACCGAAGACAATGATTGCGTCAATCCAATTAGCCCGAGCGTGGCGCGAGGCGTGCGCTGCGCACTCGAGCGACACGCGAATACGAAAACTACCACTGGACACGCGATAACGACCCTAGATAAACACCAGAATCCAGATCCACCCACTGATGCCCGCGACGGCCCGCCGCCCAGCTCAATGTCCGATCGTCGATCGCGCGCGTACCAGTTACTGGATCGTACGGCCTTGATAGAGTTCGCAAAGCTAATGCGTCACACCAATAGGGTTAACATGACTTTATAGACGCATCAACAATTATCTTCAACGAACTGCACACTAGAGTTCCACGAAGGGTAACAAATGAATTTCTACATACCCTGTTTAAACAAATCCATTATTTTATCGACACTATACTATTACATTGCACACGACTGTAAATTCTAGGAGTACAAAACTTAAGATTTGGAAAAAAGTATCATGGGACCTCGAAATTTGTTAATAAAAATTAAACATGATTCACGTATCTTTCTACTTTCTTAAAGTAAAAAAGGAAACCGTTTGTGGTATAAAGATACCGTTGTGTTGGTCTGTCTCATTTATCTGTCATATCGTCACCACAGAGTAACTCTCATCCATCAACCAACTGCAACATGAAATAATAAGACGCCGCACGCACATACAGGGTCGGTATGCTATTAGCATTAATGTAATGTACAGCCTTGAAATGTTTTGTGAAATTTCGTTTATACTTATTTTATAATTCTTATTCTTATTGCCATTAATACACTGGATGCCTTGTACTACTTAATTAACCTATCGTATTTAGCATTTACTGGAACTATCTCAGCTGTCAGCTGTCAGCTGTCAACGCTGACAGAAGATTAGTCAGCTGGACTTTATTTATTGTTGTTAACCTGTAGTGTATAATTTCCTTCTAAGGCCCAACAAAAAAATCAGCATGTAGTCACTACGGTTCGTAGTCCTACGAGTAGCACAAACGAAGACACTTTTAACTGACCACCACCACTGACTTTAATACGTTGCGATAAGGTTTATGTTCGTTTATAAATGTACAGTTAAGTGTCTTCGATTGGATATTGTTTTATACTCATTCAGACCCAAGTACTAAGAAGATAAAATGGCGTGTTTTACTAAGTCCTTCTGGTAGGACAGTGGTACGCTATTGGCGGGTTTTCTATTAAGTCCTACTGGTAGAACCGTGGTGGTACGCTATGACTACACAACTGTCAAAGGAGTTGGGTCTGAATGACAAACCTAAAAAAGTACTTTGGTTAGGACCTTGGGCCTTAGGAGGATATAATAATGTTGTTAACATTTATATATTTCATTTACTGAAATGGAACATCAGTAAACAAAATGGCAAATATAACTCTACTCGATTTTCCATTTGATGTTTTATCCAAAATATTCAAAAGTCTCACCTTATCAGAGCTTAGCCATGTAATGCTCACCTGTAAACAATTAAGAAACTTAATTGCGGGAGACAATACTATTTGGAGATCTTTCAGTTTATTTATAAGTCACAGGTGCTATTTATTTAAGAACTTTTTAAAATAAATTAAAATTCATTTTATTCAAAGATTTTATAATCAAATTGAGTATCTATTTCCAGTCAGCCAGCACTTTCCTCGTACACATTGTGTAGAATTTCACGTAACTGGTGTAATGGCATTTATAAACCGGTAATGTACTTATACATTTCTCGCATTTAAATACACTCACTACGTTATTATTAGTAATTTTTGGATAATTAATGTTTTGGTTAAGTAGCTTTGTAAATATTACAGAAAATCCTCAATCTCCACACAAAATACATGCCATGGTTGAAGCTCCACAACTCTGAAGCTGTTTTTCTATCACTTGGATCAAAACTTAACTGCTACCAAGATGGTGCTTACAACAGTTACAAGTGGAGTGTGGAGGTGCCTAAAGTACAGCGCAATGACATACGGACTAATGATGTATCACGTTTTATTGTTAAAAATGATCTTATTGTTTGTGGTAACAGGTAATTCTTTAAATGCAACATAATATGCAACATAGTTGATTCCTTTTAGTTTTCTTAACACAAGAGTTTATGTTTTAGGGATGGATGTGCTATTGTATATGAATTCATGGGCATGACACAAAAGCCACATCTGCGTCACCACATCCTGGACTGTCACAATGAGGGCCAATCAGAAGTGTCAGCTGTTGAGTTAATTGATAATGAGGACACGTCTATTGTGGTGACGGGTTCTTGCAATAGTTCTACCCTTTGCTACTGGTATATAAGAGGGAATGGTTTTAATGGAAGTCAACAGGTGCGCAGGCAGTATCATGACAGTAAGACTTTTTAAAATTTATTTATTTATTTCTGTTAAAAAACTTGGTATTTTTTGCAATTTGGTAACTAAACTGCATAGAAAATAAAATTGCAGTAGTCATCAGGTGAGAGTCCCACTCTCCTACTGTTCTATCATATGTTCTATGTTCTTAATTTTTTAGACAGGCAGTTTTCTAATGTCTGAATCACTGTTCACTTAGCTGAATGATACACTATTCTAATAGATGATCTATGCAATTTACTTTGGGAATAGGTAGTTTATGTTTGAGTTCCAACATTTGCCCATTGCAATGAATGGGAAGATTACCAAGTATAGTCATATCGACGGTTCTGTGACTCAACCTCGTATATAGAATATTGTCCAGTATAAACTCACACGCACTAAGTATGCACTCGCGTACTTAATGAGTGTCAGTTTATACTGGACATTACTCTATATACGAGGTTGAGTCACAAAACCGTCGATATCCATATATAGTTATAGTCATAAACTCTATTGCCTTGTCATATTTACAAAGATGTTGATACTTGATGTTAGATGTTGTAAATTGGGTGCAAATAGGGTCATGCCATGTCTTAAAATCGAAAAGTCTATCCGGATAGACCAGCCAGTTTAGCCAGACATTTAGTTAAAAAGGCCGGACACTCTTAATTATGGTACTAAGTTAGTTTGTCAATAATGCAGCCTAAATAATAATGGGGTGCAATTTTAATACTGCCTCCTTTTGCAGCTTCAGAAATCATCAATATACCCAACATTGAGGGGTTGAGGTGCATGGCCCTCAATGGGTCTCAAACAAGACTGGCTCTGGGCCCAAACGGAAACAGTAAGCCTCTTTTACTTGATGTCGCAACGTATGTGTTTTGTTTTGAGTACTATGCATGAATTATCCAAGAATCTTAAACACCATGGAGAATGTGCCGCGTATGATGAATTAAAACTAGAAAGAATGCCTTGAATTATGTCACATACAAGTATTTTTTGCATCCCTTTCTATATGTGGTAAAATTAAAAGTTATATTTTTCCAGGTTCAATCCAAAGTTTGAACTGCAATCTCTATAGTAGGTGTTTAAGCTTTTTAGAATTTACATTATTTTCAAACTCCCCTTCCTCAGCCTCCTAAGGCTGCAATTTTAAACTTTAGTTATTGTAATTTCTATATGGTTACAATTACAAGTAACGGAATATTATTTTAGTTTTTTTAGAGTAAATAATAATATTTTTAACCCACCTCGCCGCATTCGTTCGCAGACGAGTGCAGTTCCTGACGTGTTGTCGTGGACGCCGCATTCCTCAAGATGGAAATCGCGACTTGGAACTCGCCCGGATCCTATATTTAGTACTTTTTCAATGACGTAACGTCCACATAACCTCGTTTTTGTGAATGGGAATTTGAATCTTCCCGCAAACCAATGAAGTTCAGTTACCTTTGATCTTAAATGCCATTTTCAAGTTGGGAGACAAATAAAATTGAGCTTTATGTTTATGGAAATAGAGTTTAAACTAAATTGCCTTGATTATGTACCTCCTATGGCACAGCTGGTCTCACGAGGAAAATAGTTATTTGTCGACCCCCATCCCCTAGCCGCCCGCGCGCCACCTTTATATTGTGAACAAAAATTAAAAAGTTAAGGTCTCACGCTTGCACCTAAATCGAATTTTGCTCAATCTCTTTAAACAGCAATACCACTCTTTCAGGTGCTAAGGTGAAAAATAAATTGTACCTATACTAGGTATATGTTTTTCTGTGTCAATCACAGGAACTTAGATGGCGACAGGCTCAAATGTGCATTTGAATATTTAAAATAGATCTTTGAAATACCTTAATATCCCTGCCGCAAATTGCAATAAATGATCATGTAATCGTTTTTTTATTAATATGGTATTGTCTACCTTTAAACCTACCTACGTGAGATAAGATAGCTACGACTACTACTGAAGCGAAACTGATATATCATGGGATATCACATACATTGTTGAAATTATTCGTTTTCTGTATATCTTCGCGAGACCCGATGTGCTACCAGAGATACACAATCGAGGCAATTTAGTTTAGACTTTATTCTAATAAGCTTAAAGTTCATTTTGATGTTTTAAAATTGAACAAGGCATTAAAGAGCAAAGGTAATTGAACTTTATCTCCTTGCTTTTAGAATCAAATACCATAAAAAAATCTCCCTATTTGTATTAATGTGGGCCCTACGAGGCTATTTACGAGTATATCATAGCATTTTGGCTTTACTGAATTTTAGATACAGAACAATAATATTGTTTCAGATCGAAGTGGTTATCTTGTTCTAATACGACAGTGAACAGCAGGCAGGCGGTGCGGGATATTCAATTTCACGACGAAAACACGGTATTTTACGTGACGCACTCGGGGAAGCTACAGTTCATCGATACCCGGACCTACGAAGTGGTAATTACGTAGTATATTTACACCCCCATATGGTATTTAATCAGTTCATTATTTTTAACATCTAGTTATTTTAAACAGTCAAAGACAAGTATATACACTTTACCACTGGCGATAAGGTTTGTGTATACACATATTTGATGCGATAGGTGTACTAGTTATTATTAGTGCTTGACACTTATTTCATAGAACGTAAGTATTTCACCGAATTTTCCTAGGTTAGGGTAGGTAAGACTTGACACTATCACAAGATCTAAAATACTGTGCCTAGAAAAGCCTGTCGATGAAATGAAAATTCTGCGAAGTTATACGTTTTATAAAATGGGTACAGACAAAACAAGGATAAACCAATAATTTGGTTTTGAAATAATCAGTTGTATTTTTTTTATTTTGTATGTTAGTAGAGTGTTGACTGCCTGCATAATATATTGGTTGTACGCACTCTGCACACCCCGACCCTCTCGGCGAGAGGCTTTTTAAGGCAAAACGCGAAAAGCAATGAATATTAAGAATTATTTTTCTTGGCCGAATCCATTTAAGGGCTTATCTGGTGAATGAAGCTGTTCTTTCATTTCCCACATAATCACTTTATATTTTAAACAGTTAGGTTTAAATTGAAACGGAAGGTATCGAAACTAATAACTTTTATCTTTAAAAAAAAACTGTTAGACCGAACTTTACTGTGTTTTGCTGTAATCAACTTTGCAAATCATTTTGATTTGAACCTTCTTGCCTAGGCACAAAGGCACAACGTGTCTAAGCGTTGTTAAAAGTAAACATTTATATTCAAGCTACCTTTTAACGCAACTGCAACTTTACGTGCAACAGACGCCAACGACATCATTATGTCGGGACCGCGCCGACCGAATATCATAGATATAGTAAAACATAGATGGAGTGTACATACGGCTAACGGATTAGTATAGTCCATTCGCTTGGATACAAAACTCACACGCACACACACACACTCGTTACAAATGCCTTTCGTTAAAACGAAACTTCTATATAAGACCAATTTCAAAAGTGTACCGTTTTTTAGGTTTGTTAGTATGCGTCTTCATTAGTGTGCAGCCAGTGACGTGCGGTATATCGATAAAACACTATACTCGCCTGGATTTCCCGATTGATTACCAATTAATTATTTCTGAAAGTGGGCTTTGGGACGTTTCCTTTTTCGTTGTATAATAAAAAATAAGATATTTATTTTACAATAATTCGTTTATCTTTAATAATGATGAATGCCTAAGTCTTGCAAAAAGTATTTGAAAAATAGTATGTGACCCTTTTTTGTTGTCTGATTGCACTTTATAATATCACGAAGAACCATTTCCTGTTAGAGCATCTTCAACCATTCTCGTTTGAGCATCACGGTTAATTTTACAAAACTGAAATAAGACTATTTACTTTTATCGAAAATACGAGTAGTAGGCACTAGGCATTTAAATGCAAATTACATTTTGTAAAAAGAATAGGCGACCTCTAAATGACATTCGATTTCAATAAAACGAGTAAGATAACTATATAAATGAGCTAGAGCCAAACTTGAGGATATGTGTCTTCAGATTATTATCATTTAAACCTACGACTTCCTATAGTTTTACCAAGAAATTTATCCGAAAACACCTCGATTTCATAATTTTGCCGTACCCTTCGCCTTAATGAAAGAAGAAAAAATCACGGCTAACCGCCGGTTATAGTGTATTTATAACTATTTTATCACTATTCATGCTCCAAAATGACTCATAAATAGCCATGTATAGTTAAGTGATACTGATTATCTCTAAGGACTAACCACCGTACTCGTAGACATAAAGGGCTCTATAAATAAATTGCTCTGACTGCTGACGTTTACTTTGACGTATCTTGTAACGTGCATCTCTATCAAGATGAGTTCATTAATGATGTTTCCAGCTGGTTGTTTGTGGCACAACACCACCTCGAAGGACGCGCCGGAGACAATTTTGTGAAAAATTGTCTATGTACCATGTTAGGTTCGCTAGGTAATCTGAAAATATTACTGCACAGTAATAATAATGCCTTGCCTACGTCTTAAAATGCTGAAAGTTTAAAATAACAAATATTAAATACTTTTCTTTCACTATTTAAATACATACTCAACGAATACTTTTAACGTTTGGAACATCGATGTTTTAACTGTTCGGTTTCGCTATTTTAACTCTAAAAGTATAAAATTAACTATTAATTTGCGATATTGAAAGACATATCCGTAGATATCTTTAAACATATACTAAATATAAATATCGATAGTTTACTCATCGATATTAATTTTGGAAGCACTATTGCTTACTTAAGAAAGAAAATATAAAAACGCTTAAAAAAATAGATTTGCTCACAGTGTCTTTGTATTCATTTCAAGATGTAATACCATAATAACATTTCTGATTCTACTTGCAAAAAGCCCACTCACCTGTGAAAGGTTATAAATAACTTTGGTCAGTCAGGTCAATTTTCCTTTTTCCCCATCCGCGATTTGCACCCACGAAATACACATGACATTTCACTAAAACTATTTACAATTATTAAAATAAAAGCTTGCCGATACAGCGGCTCTACTTTGGAATCCGTTATTCGAACTTCGTCAATTGCTATCCCTTTTGCTCTCGAAGCGTTACTTATTTGCAAGAAAGTGACGGGGCGATCCAAAGTTCGAATTACGGATTTCAATGTAGACCCGCAGCTTATTTTTATCGCCTAAATCGTAGACACTCCGATAGACGGGCAAATGACAGTAACCCGACTAAATTAAGTGACACTTTTTCTTAATTATTTCTCCGTTTGGCCGCTTATTTATCTAAACGTCCCCAATTTAGTAGGTAGTGTTAACATGTCAGGTTTTGACTAACGGGCACAGATTAGAAGGTATGTCTAAACTAACGGGCATTTGGCGTAAAGCTGTGATGTACACTAAATTAATAGTGGCACGCTTTACAATTGGCTTTATGGGATCTATTGTTTTACTAATCTATGCAGAAAATGTATGGAGCATACTGAGCGCTCGGTATCTCTGGCGCGAAAATCTGATGACGTTATTTGTCGGCTTTGGCGGTGAAAGTCTTACCAAATTTACCCGAACACGTAAGACTTTTTGGATGTTTATGGTTTACGAAATAAAGAGCTTGTTACACCTTCCTAAATAAGTCAATGACGAGAGGCACACCGCAATACATAAGAATGACATGGAGATGTTTCCGTACGTATCTAACATATTGCGGCGTTCCTCTCGTCAGTGACTAATCCAGGAAGGTGTAATAATCTTAAGCCTGGAGTTGGGCAGGAGAAATAAATGCTACTATACACGCTAGCATTTGTTCTGTATCGAGGTGTCTCGCCGAGTGTGTACAGACGGCATTAAGGGTTGGTGTTGTCAGGTGTTCGACGCGAAGGACCCCTTCCTAGTGACGCTGTACTGCGCGCGCAGCGACGGCGCCCGCGCCGTGCTGGCCGGCTCGGCCGCCTACTCGCGCTGCGTGCTCTACGATACGCGGCGTGCGCGCAGCCACGTGCAGGTGATATACGATCTAGTATTCAAGTGATAATTATGTGGAGAGTGCCCAACACGTAACAAACAATTGAAGCTAGATGTGTCTAATGCATAATATATATTTCTTCAGAAAAGGAGAAAACAAACAAAATCATCCTGCATCTCTTTTCTTCATTCCTAAGGAAAGAGATGCGAGACATAATTAGGTGACGTAGGTTTATCTATAGTTGGTATACATTTTTCGTGATGCGCTACCAGAGAACAAAGGCCAACACAGTATCCTCAACCTTAAAATCCGCAGTTTAATCCATGTTTAACATAGTCGTACCAGTGGCTCTACTTTGAAATCCGTACTTCGAACTTCGGATCGCCCTGTCACTTTTTGCAAATTAGTTACGCATCGAGAGCAAAAGGGATAGCAATAGACGAAGTTCGAATTACAGATTTCAAAGTAGAGCACCAGGCACCTTACCTGCGATGTATTCAAGTTTTTTTATAACATGCTTTTTTTTAAATAGAACTTTCTGAACTGGTCAATAAAGTCGTTATTTCAATGACCTATTTTATCTTATACTAGCTCTCGTTTTAGGATTGACGTACACAACCAATCGGCACCACCTCACCTCGAGCCGTTCAGTGTTATTGTATGAAACTCCATATTGTATGTAACGCACACTTATCGTCGCTGTAACGGCGTCGTCTCGCCTTATATATATGAGGCAAGGCGGTGCCGGTCCGTTGCCGAGCGGTTATGTGTACGTAACCTTTAACCTAAGAATTTATCGGTTAAGCATTGAATTGAATAAAATAGCATACCGTATTGTGCTATTTCTCTGTAATGTTTTTGTTTGATGGACAATAAAGTGTTTTGTATTGTATTGTACCTTTGTTCGAATGTCAATATACAGGGCGAACGATATGAAGTGTTACCAAATTCATACTGGCCATATCTGACAAAATTCTCAGTAAAAAAAATAGCATTTGTTTTTTTTTGACAGTTCATTGTCCTGTTAACAAGCTTCTGAAAGTATTAGCGTGTTATATTCGTAAAATAAAATATATCCGATATGGAATTCAAACGTAGTAGTGTGATTGCGTTACATTTGTCTGGAAAATCACAGCCAGCTATCGCTCGAGAGCTCAGTCACCTTAAAGTGAATAAAATGTTCGTGTATCGCACCATAAAACGGTACAATGATACGGGCAGCATTGCCAAACGCTATGGCGGTGGACCTAAGAAGACAGCAACGTCACCTGGGATGATTCGGAAAGTGAAGATGCGGCTCGAACGAAATCCACGTCGTAGTGGACGGCAAATGGCTAAAGAGTCGAAAATATCCCAAGACAGCATTCGCCGCATACTAAAAAATGAACTTAAAGTCAAGCCTTTCAAGTTCCAGAAAGCACACGATCTGACACCAAAGCAGAAAAAGGTTCGCCTCGAAAGAGCTAAACAGTTGTTGCGTTTGCACGGGAATGGTCAACTTCCTAACATTGTCTTCTCTGATGAGAAATTTTTTCCAATTGAGCAATTCGTAAACTCCCAAAACGATCGTGTTTACTTGACCGAACGCACACACGAGAATTTACACCTTCGAGTCGCCACCCGAAGTAATTTCCCATCACAAGTAATGGTGTGGGCAGCAGTGACCGCTAACGGACGCTCTCCACTTCTCCAGTCGTTTTTATCGAGCCTGGTGTCAAAGTAAATGTGACGTACTATCGGGAAAATGTTTTGGAAGCTGCATTGGAGCCTTAGGCACGTAAACATTTCGGTAGTAGACCGTGGACATTTCAACAAGACTCGGCCCCGGCTCATAAAGCTCGTGTGAACCAAGAATGGCTGAAGAACCGCGTTCCACATTTCATTTCGTCCAGACAATGGCTTTCGAATTCCCCAGACGCGAATCCGATGGACTTTTCTATTGGTCCATTTTGGAGAGCAAGGTGAGGAGAAGAAAACATGCAACTATGGATGCACTGAAGAAAGCGATCGTACGTAATTGGCATAACATACCGCTGGAGCACATTCGTGCAGCGTGCAACTCATTTTTCTACCGTCTGAAGGACATAGTCAAGGCAAAAGGTGGTCATGTCAAGTTAAAATGAATTAATTTTAAAATTTTGATGTTTTTTTCTCATTTTTTCCTTAATAATAAATAATTTGTTACAACAGAAAAAAAATCGTAGCCTTTGAATTTGGTAACACTTCATATCGTTCGCCCTGTAATAATCACAAAGAAGAAATTATACGTGCACTTCCTCACTGCGAATCCACCTTTACTCTCCTAACTATAATTTGCAATTTTCTTCACAGCTTTGTCCAAACTACTGCCACGTTATTTTTTTTCTGAACATCTGAGATTAGTGTGCGCGTTTACTTAAGTTTACCAGCCTATTCACTCAAGGCGCAACTAGTGCCCTAATATTTCTGCGATTCATAAAGTTTCAATGGATCCTTTGAAATAAATGTATTGCGTAATGTTTATGTTATTTTTGCATGTGACATCGCATTCGTTTTATTCTACTACTAGCTTTCCGCCCGCGACTTCGTCTGCGGTGAGTCAGAATAAAATTGCCAGATAAAGTATATTCACTGCCCTTCTGATACAATTACGTCTTTTTGTAGTCGCTCATTTAAAAATAAAACGTGTATTAAGATGATAGTTTCTGTTTATATGCATTGGTGCCATTTACTCATTTTTTTTATTAATGTTAGGTTTTTACGTAATAAATGTATCAATACCACTATTTGCATTTGTTTAAAGCTGTTGTTGTGTTTCTCACATTTAATGGATGTAAATAAAAGAGAGAAATGGAGAAGAAAGTAGGAAAGACTGGGCAAGAGCATATCGGAACATGCTCAGTGTAGGATTCCGACGTCGTTACCATGAACACAAAAAACTATCTCGAAAAATGAGAATTGAGTTGAGAAAGAGTTATTTGTTGTTCTTGACTTGTGGCAGCCTGCGTAGTTCAGGTGTTCAACAACCTCTAAACAACTGCCATTCTATAATGCTCTATTACGACACTATAACTAAAGTATGTGAAGTTTTATTTTATATGTCCTTATAAACAACGTTTACAGCATTTTTGTCATTAGACAATACACACATGTTTTGTTTAGCGGTTACTCTTGAAAGAGCGTCATATACAGGGTGTAAGGGACGGTCCAACGAAAACTGAAACTGTGGTTTCAGACCATTATACTGAACTGAAATCCGTTGGAATTTTTTTGCGGAAACGTAAGGTTAAATTTTGACTTTTTCAAACAAAACTCAGCGCGCAATGAAACCGTCACTTCTAGTACGCAAAAGCAACGCGATAGGTAGTTATAGTACGTTTATCAATGGGAGCGGGCGCGGCCGCGCCGGCCGCCTCACTCGTCGATCGCCGCCGGCGTCGGTCGGTTCATTCACCCGCGGTCACGTGTCCGCGCGCGTGATTCCCTACATAACGTAGAAATAATCTCTCCCTGTTTAAAATAATCAACAATTACCTACTGCCTTCAGTGTCTACTTATTAAACGACATCAATGGTAACAAGGTTTTTTAAAATTAATTAACTTGCCTACCTATCTACTTCTTATTTTTTTTAAGTACCTGATGATAAGAGGTATCGGCATTGAGTGTTTAACATGCTCGTGGTTATGGGTTATGAAGGCACCTACCTACTGTATTTAGTGTTAAACTTTACAGTTACCTAGGTGTATGTTATGATGACCTTATAAGCAAAGTTCTAGGTACCTAGGTACCTAACTAAAATAAATAAAAGAAATTGATGTTTACAAACTTACGTGGCAGCAACTAACCATCATCCAAACTCCTTTTGTCTAAAGTTTAGCGTTATTAGCAAACAATCTCTCTCAAATCTAATAACGTTAAATACCGTACCTACCTACCTAATTTAATTTAATGATGGATTACCGTCCGTCAACTTCTTTAACTTTTTATTTGGTAGTAGTAAGGTAGGTAGGTAGGTGCATTATTTTTGACTGTAATGGTAAACAAGTGGGTAGTTAGGTAGGTAATTTACTTATTTAAGCTGCTGGCCAGTGTTATTTAAGTATTGTTCATGCGTAGAATAAACAGTTGAATAATTAAATTAATTCATAAAAACACGTTTTTATTGTAGGTTACTCATAAAGTTCATCAAAGTTTATCCAACGAGTTGGCACAAATCACAAGACAGAAACACTAGCACACGCACAATAACACACGAAAGAACAGACTCATAAACAAACACTCAGCGAAGGAAATCAGTAAGAAAACAAAAACGCATTGCGCACACCTACAGGTAGGTGCCTACGCACACGCACAGCCTCGCGAAAAATAAGACTAGGTAGGTACCAAGTTCAGATTCAAAGTTTAAATCTATCGGCGGTTTGAATATTAGTAGGAATTTAATTAAGTAGGTAATTAATTGCAGAGCTATTAACCGCCGCGCCGCCCGAAAGTAAATACCTACCAACCTACCTAGTCCAGTCGAAGCATTTATAACATTTTTCGCAACAGTGCGTGCGGCCGAAGCACAAGGTTCGGCAGTAGGTAAGTTTAGTTTACCTGTTATTAGTTCGATAACGAATTGAAAAGTGATTGGTTTTAAATAATAACATTCCAGGCAGGTAGGTATTTTTGTCACACCTATTCACCTGCTTACTTCATTTATTCGGTTACCGGTGGATTATGGCGAGGTACAGTCAAGGACTTTAATTGGTATGCCACTATGGAACCCAGTCATAATGACGGCGTTAACCAGATTAAAGAAAGCTAAAATTAACTATTAACGCCGTCTTTATGACAGGGTTCCATAGTGTCTAACAATTAAAGTCCTTAACGCATAATTTGTAAATTCAAATAAACAAGCGTTGTTTCCACTTAGATAAAGATAGTGGCAGTTAGGTACATACCTACTTATCGGGCTTAGGACCGTCAAAAACACCGATTACAGTGTAATAGAATAGCACAAACGATTCTAAACTACTTATTTAAAAAAAAAACTCTTAAAGTTATGTAAACGATTGTAAAATCAACCTAATCACACCGATGAAGCTTCTTATGTTTTAAATTAGGTACCTTGAGTGTTCGAAGTTCCTCCTCTGTTTTAATGGCACAGCAAAGCACGCCCGTACAAATTGTCTCACATTTGCGACAAAACAAACATACTCATCACTTCGCACAGTGCACAGTAATCGAATGCTGATATTATCAGTTGTCTTAAGCTCACTAACATTGTTTATTGCACACTCTCGATTTGCATAAACTTGAACGTTTAAATTCACCAATGTTGATTATGTACGCTGCACATTGGTAGGTAGGTAAGCACCTAAAATTGTCGCTCGTGAAGGCAGGTAGTCGCCGGTTCGGGAATCTTTTCCGATACGTAGTTTAAAGCTCTTAGTTAACTATCACCACACTCATTTGAATTCGCACCATGTCAGTGTATTCCCGAATTATGCAAACATTCGATTTTGCACCACCGGCGGGTCGACGCGCTCGATTGTAACTAACTAAGTACTTACTTAAAGTAAAAATGAAAAACAAACAAGTTTACAATCTATCGCCAAATTTCAAAGGGTGCGAGTGAGAGGGCGTCCGGGCGCATCCGCTAAGTACCTGCTTACCTAGTTAAAAATGATTTAACAAAGCCGAGCCGCGCCGTGTTGTCAATTCTTAAACATTAAAAGGATATTATTGCAAAAACTTAGGTACGAAGCGTTTCATTAATCAGTTACGTTACATTATTCACCTGGCCAATAAAACTTACCACAGTTTAAGATAACAGCCTCTAGGTACTCATGGAACCGATCAATACTGATTTTGAATTGATTTTTAACTTAAAAAAGAATAAGTAGGTACCAATCTATGGCCTTAATTATCGCTCGCTCGGTCGACGGTTAGACATAAAAACCGTTTTAAGATAGGTATAACAGCTACGCCCCTCCAATGTGTGTACGGTGCTGCATGTGGATGCATTTTTAATAGGTCGCCTATCTAGTGTGGTGTAAATAATGCACATATCGAACATACCAGTCTTTCCTCTGCTCTTACCATGTAGCATCTTGTGGCAAGCGGCGGTCTAATAAAATTTTAGAATAATCATTAATTACATGGCGGCAAACAATTTGTTTTCCCGAAACTTGTCTTTGCTGTTGAGTTTGACCCTTTTTCGGGTCCGTAGCTAACTGTGTACTGATTTATTTATTTTCTACTTCAAATTACAGTACCTACGGTTAGCCATTTAAGTAGCTTTACACTCTTGGTGCTTTGTCACTTTAACGTCATGTTTAAACTACTGCACTGATATTATGAAGGTCTTAAACCGACAAGGTACTAAAGTGTGCAGCTACTTATAAGGCCAGCTACCACAGCGAAAATCTTGAGCACTTTGGAGCCTTTTCATAATAAGTTTCTAGCTCAACGTCAAATGCCTACGACAAGCATGACAAGGCTCAAGTATGCTGCTTTATTTTATTAGGTGACTGTATTTGTGAGACTGTTATTAAGTAGGTACAGTCAAGGACGTTAATTGTTATGCCAATATGGAACCCTGTCATAATGACAGCGTCAAACCACATGAAAGAACAAGGTAAAATAATTATAGTGGCATAACGGCATTAAAGTCCTTGACTGTACGAGAGGTTGGCACTCTTCTTCTACTTTTGGGTAAGTACACAAGTAGCTCCAATGCTGCCGATTATCTGAGGTCATTTCTACTGCTGTGATTCAAGCAAACAAGTTGGCCTCTATTCTACCAGGTTAATTTTATTTTTCGGTGTGTTCACCGGGTTAGAATAGTGCCACTCCATGTCTTCCCGTGGATGTCGTAAGAGGCGACTAAGGGAATAAGGGCTTCTAGTATTGTTAGGCAATGGGCTTGCAACCTGTCACTAATACACTAGTAAACATCTCAGCCTACTTTTGCAAAATGTGGTTACAAAATTATTAACATGTCTTTTTAGAGTTGGTATTTCTGTAGCTCTGCCTACCCCACTCTGTGAATGAAGGCGTGATGTTATGTATGTATGTATGTAATTTTATTTTCAGTCTACTAAAACCTACCAGTCTGTAATCGTGGGAGGAGCGCATCCAAACTGCTAACGTTACCGTTTCTTTTTGGTACTCGTATCTCGAAGTGGTGGCGCGACGCGTGTTTGATTTTTTTTTTCATCACAGCACCTCAAAAAGGGTGGTTTTGCTGTTTAAAGACAGAGAGCAAAAGTCGATTTTGCTACGAGCGTGAGCGAGCGTGAGACAATTATAGGAGATTGTACAAGAAGGGCATAAAACCAACCATTTTATCCAAGACTTATGGTACCTATCCATCCGAGCCAGCAGGCGAACTTTTTCTTGGAATTAAGGCAGCAAAGATTGTTGCATTTTTTCCATTAGTCCATTAGGTGTGAGCATTATTTCCTCTTCACTTGACGACATTTTAATTAAATTCCGTAACACAACAAATTTTACAAAGAAAACAACTAATTAATAGGCCCAAACGAGACAAAAACCTGTTTCCCGCCACTGTTTCTTTCTTTTTTTTGTTAAATGTTGTGCATGAGATTTTTAACTTAGGTACACAGTACTGCCAAGTCATACGTTGATTTTCTAATGTTTCTGTAAATAATGCTTGCTTTTAATAACAAGTTTACTTAGAGCAGTCACCTCGTCTGTCTGTCTGGCTGTAGTAGGGCTTGGTTGTCAAATAAAATGTTATTTTATGCAGTCTATACCCAGCATAGAGAAGGACTTTAAAAGCATAAGAAGTGAAAAGTAACATTTTAATTAATTTTCACAATGTGTAAAGGTGGTCGTGGTGTGGCACCATGCGGGCGGCGGGGTGATGGCGTTTAATGTTCACCATGTGGTCTTTTTTACCTTAAGGTAATATTTTCCCGCTGCTGCGGTGAAAAGTAGTATGTGCAACAGAATCTTTGTTTTGCAGCAAAATAGTACATTTTGATACAAGTGCGGAAAGTATGTCATTTTACACGAGTCCCGAAGTATCTTGGCCCGAGCCGCAAGCGAGGGACAAGACTCGGGACGAGTTAAAATGACAGTTCCGCACGTGTATCAAACGACGTTTTTTAATACATTTGCGAAAAAATATCAATGAAACAAAATAAATCAGTAAATAAAACTATTACAAGAGACAATTTTACTTTTAATTGACACAGACTTTATGAAATGGCAACGGTTGTGACCATTCAGCCAAAAAAAAAGTCACAGTAATTTAATTAATTACCTATATTTAAAAAATAAAAAGTATAATTCTCTATTAACCAGCGGTAATGCATAAAGGTGGATTCACATTACGCCGTACTGGGCTGTGCCCGGTTTCTGCATGGTGTAATGTGAATTCACCTTAATACGCAACTATCTAATCATTCGTAATACTAATTCAGATTCAGCCATCTTGATGAGAGCTGTTTTTTTTTTAATATTACCTACATACATTTTATGTATGTATGTATTTCATTTTAATATTTTAAATTATATTACCTATGTATAGTCTCAAAGCTAAATGACGAAATCAAAAAGTGGTTGATCATGCAAACTCTTTGGTTAGATGCACGGCTTGGAAGTTGAAACAAAATTATATTTAAAAAAAATAGAAAACTTTAACGCACTAGTGCGTAATATCCCACTTTCCGCACGATATACAGCTACAAAAAGTACCACTTTTTGAGCAACTGTGTTAAAAACCAACTTTGCTCTCTTGCACAAATAACTCTTATCTATCTCTTATGTTCGGAGAATATCTCAATGGCGGGATGAGAAAAGAAATTACATTCCCAGGTAGGTAAGTCATTTTGAAAAATGATTTGCCACTTTTGATTCTTTACTAGACCATTTTAGAATCTTATACATACTCGTACAGCCTTAATAAACTCATTTTTTAAAACTCGATTAAATTAAACGACATTCGGTTTAAAGAAATAAATTTTGCATCACAATAAAATTGAGACAAAGTAACATTAACTTATTCCTCAGACCGCAGTTTTGATACGCTCTGGTTATGATGCGGGGGTTTGCCAGGGGTCTTGCGTTAGGATAAATTTACACGTAAATGCGCAGGACTTCACTAGCTTTTCAAAAAGCTTCTCCATGACATAAAATATGTGGCCATTTTCCCAAGCGCTAAACCGATTACCTACTCATTACTCCAGCTCTTGACGAAATAAATAAACAGCAATAGGATCATTTATTCGGCTAATAAACCACGAACTTAAGAAACAAAATACTTAACTGTGTTTTTAAAAAACTAATTAAGACCAAGTAACCCAAACAGTGTAAAAAAGGGCAGTAAATATTTTACAAATGCACGACACAGTTGCATGACAAGTAAAGTACCATGAAAGTAATTTACTCTGTATACTTAAATATGTTTTGTAATGTAACTGCAGGCAAAGTCTACCCACGGGCTTTTCATCTCATTAGCTCATTACGCTCGATCGGGCAAAATGGCTTTTTCTATGGTTCCGTACCCGAAAGGTAAAAACAAGACCCAATTGCTAAGACCTCACTGTCCATCTGTCTGTCTGTCTGTCAGTCTCTTTGTCACAAGGCTGTATCTCATGATCCGTGATAGCCAGACGGTTGAAATTTTTACAGATGTAAATACAAAAACAAAATAAAATATTTTTTTACAACAAACGTGAGTTTTTGCCGTTTTTGCAAGATTTGTCTGTAACCACAGACAGTGAAACTAAAAAAGGTAATAAAGTGTGTTATGTTGTGATCATGGTACGGAACCCTTCGTGCGCGAGTCCTACTCGCACTCGGACGGTTTTTCATTTGCTTACTACGTAATACATAACACACTCATACTCCATCCAGCTCACCGATTTACGAGCCACTTGATGTGATTCTCATTCAAGATAAAATATCAACTACACATTTTGTTTTTGTAACATCTCGCTCGTTGTAAAGTTCATCTCGATTGACACCAGAGCCTTAAGTGTACTAAGATGCTGTTCACGCGACAAACCGTCTCGAACACGTTTCGTCCATGATATTTATACGAGCAACGCAAACGTATTTGAGACGTTTTTATGAATTAGCCACTTACACTAAGGGCTCTGAAGTTACGTGCGTTAAAGGGACTAGTAACTTTGAGCGGACGCATAAAAGGCGTCGTGGTTTATTATTATTTTATGCCTATCTTTAAATGTTACGTTGTTATGTTTGTGTAGTCATGGAATATCATAGCTTAAGATGATTCCAGCAAGAAACGAAACTTGACTGATATTGTCAGCAAATTTAAGAACAAAAAACTAGCAAGGGTTCTATTTTAGTTGGTTTTTCCCTCTATTTCAATCGTATTGCTTACGATTTGGACGCCTGTACTGTCAAGTTAAATAGTAGTAGCCCGCCCCAAACCTACCTCATTAGTTCCCTCATAAATTGTCAAGCAAACGTACGAGTGTACAGGTTGATAGCTAAATTATTATTGATACAAATTTGTCATTCGCTGAGAAATACTAGTTTATTGTTTTTATTCTTTCAAGTAAACAAATCGTACCAACCCTCTTACTTCATGGTTTCATGGTTTCAGTGAAAACGAGCAAGTGAAAGTAAAGGTTCTTTATTTTCACAGGGAACTTTCGGAGATTTCAAACAGTGATCAGTTAAATTAAAATGTAGGCCAGCGTCTTTTTTTTAGTGTGCCGAGAACAATGCGTTCTATGTATAAACAACCACGCGCGGGTTCGCGTTTAATCTGCGTTACTCCTGACACGCATTCAGTGTGTCGAAGCCTTTATATCATGCGTGGAAGACAATCTGTGCAGTCTTTTATTAAAACATTTGAGATACTAATTCACTGCTAATTATAAATAATGACCCTGACACGATACTAACACGTAATGAAACTAATGAAACCGACCAATATGACATTTGAGTTGGTGTCACGACGACTGAATTTCGTAATCTTTAAACCATATTTACTCATTCAATGAATCATAGAATTATTTGAATCCAGATCATCTCAACGGCAAAATGTCCGTCTCAAAATGTCAAGTCAATGAGTAGGTTCCAAATAACTGAATTTCATAATACTGTGATATTTAGATCCTAATCTCAGATTGACTTAGGTACCACGTGTTTTTTAATCGACAAGTAATGAATATCTGACAAATAAATGTACTTAGCCCTTTCCCTTTCTTACACTTGAAAATAGACAAAATGAGGGCTGTCGTTAGTTGAAAGATAAATCTACTTGTCGATTGTGAAACAGGTCTTATAATGACACACACATACACATAACATCACGCCTTCATTCCCAGAGTGGGGTAGGCAGAGCTACAGAAATACCAACAACTCCAAAAAGACTTAATTTGATGATTCTGTAACAAAATTTTGCACAAGTATTTACCAGTGTATTAGTGACAGGTAGCAAACCCATCGCCTAACAATACTACAAGCCTTTATTCCCTCTTGAGACGTAGTCGCCTCTTACGACATCCACTGGAAGACATGGAGTGGCACTATTCTAACCCGGCAGATTACACACAGCTACAGCCGCCGCCAGTTTACATATTTCGTTTAGTTTTAACCATTAGTTACGTTTTTAAATAATTAGTTAATTTAACTACTGATCAAACAACAGGCCCTAAGCAAGTTAAATAAAAGCTTGTAAAACAGACAAGTGCGAGTGTCACTCGCACATGAATGGTTCCGTATAACCCTGTATGAAGAAAGTTTCACTTTAAGACAAATTAAAGAAATCTGTGATGAAAAAATATCACCCACGCGTTATTGAATCATTTGTTTATTTTAATCATTTTCTGTTACGTGTAATTCATTAATTAACCAAAGTAAATACAGCTGATGTTCATGTCGAGGTTGGAATATTTAACGGTATTCCAATAATTCGACGATGTTTTACTGTTCACGCGTGATTCGAACAAAAACGTGCTTTTACAATGATAATTATACCAGCAGTTGCCTGCGACTCCGTCCGCGTCGAAGTCGTTAATCGCGGGTAAAAACCCTATGTCCTTGGTCGGGATTTAATTTATCTACCTCCATACCAAATCTCATCGAAATCGATTTAACGGTTTAGGCGTGAAAGCGTAACAGACAAGCAGAGTTACTTTAGCATTTATAATATTAGTAAGGGCGGATAGATTATTAAAAAAAAATAATAAGAGTAGAATTGGTAGGATAATTAGGATGACGCTGCATAAGTAAACAGAATCAACTGCACCTACGCCGCGCACTCTAACTTGTACTGAGGAGTTCCTATGGCCCCTTCCGTCTTCATCTTGAGAGCAGTTTAATGGTAGAAATTATTAGTACATACATACATACATAATATCACGCCTTTATTCCCAGAGTGGGGTAGGCAGAGCTACAGAAATACCAACAACTCTAAAACGACTTGTTGGTAAATTATTAGTGTTGTCATCAAAATCGCATAAGCATGCATTAAGACTATACGTAAATAAAAACGACTTTATACATTAGTATACATAGTAACTTACTAGTTAGTTAGCCAGTAAGGTAGACACATTCTATAGCTTTATGCATTAATTTCTACAATTTTTTTTTTCTTGACAGAAGGTGGAACATGATGAATGTGTAAAACTTGTATACATAATTTGGAGTGAACCCGTAAATTTTGACAAGCCAGGTTTAAAAAGAGGACACGACGTCATAGCCAACCAAAGACGTCATAGTCAATACCACTTAAAGGTCGAAAGAGGAGGAAACGAGGCCATGGTCCGGGCGGTGCTGCTCTGGTGCCGGGGCGCTGTAATGTGCGATGACCTGAACTTGGTCGGCTACAACTTATAATGTGACTGTAGGAGCTACTTAATTAGTAAAGGAATTTCAATATTATGTGCAAGTAGATATTCTAAACAATACGGAATTTTTCAAAAATAAACTCGCGAAAGTTACTCCATGGTAAGCACAAAAGAAACGAAAAACTGGTTCTTCATTAAAAATTTTAACAACTACACTGGCTGCGCTGTATAGGCCTGTGACAGCTCATTTAAACGCGTATTACGCTTGTTTTTTTTCACGTCACATAAATACGACATTGGTACAAACCTAACAAGCGACGCCGTTCATGAATTTAAATAAATAATCGCCTATTTTCACAACACATCGCTTGTCAGTAGTGATTGAAATTACGAAATACGGCTGGCTGTCACAGGCATCATCCTACAGTGCAGCGAGTGTGAGTATCCCTACTAATTAGTACTGTTTGTACGCACCATTTTTTTCTCGACGGGGAGTTGTACTTAAGATTTTACCGCAAGAGCTTAAATCTCGACACAAACTTGATATTACGTAGGTAGGTTAATTTTATAGCTAAAAAACTTGCAACGTTACCAATTTAGAAGCCTGGGACACATATGGCACATTTTTATCAATCTCAACGCGTTCAGCGCCGTTCACACACACATTTGTGTGACTGTAAAAGTCTTAGACAGTTCATAGCGATGCATAATGTCAAAATAGACTATACCAGAATTTGAAAAAGAGAACTTTCTATCTTAAACAGGTTTCTGTAAAATAAAAAAAAACTCGGCAAGGAACACTTTGGAAGAGTAAAAGGGGTGAAGGGGGGAGGGGAACGGTTGGCAACCGGCATTTATTGATTCAGCGAGGTCGGATTATTAGGAAGAAAAAAATATATGTTTTGCTTCCAGACACATAACGGAAGCTTTTTCAAGTTTTTGTCCAGACTAAAAGGCCGCCGCCTGCAGTCGCTGGTCGTACACCCTTGCCCATGTGAACACGATGCTGCAATGCTGCGGATTTTACTCCTAAAGACTGTATCGAAAAGTATAATGACAACTGTAGCTGGCTGCCATTCTTGTTTGTTTTTTTTTTTTAAATATAAATGTCAAATTATATCATAGATGCTACGGTATTAAACTCAATTAATAAGGTTTTTTTCGGATTACTTTTGATTTTAAAAAATGAGAGGCCTAACTAACACCCGAGCAACAAAAACGAATCATGGACAAATACTCACGAGAAAAGAGTATGTCCATAAGAAAGTTCGCAAAAATCGAGAAGGTGAGTCGTTCTGCGGTTTAAAATGCCATTAAAAAGTACCTACTGGGAAGACCTAAAAAGTTCAGAACTTCTGTTGGAATGGTTCAGAGGACCAAGAAGCGTATCGACGCGACTTGGTAACTTATCGAAAGCAACGGAAGCCAAATCTTAAACACCGTCTTCGAAAGTTATACGACACGGTTTTAACCAAAAATGAACAGTGCATTATTCAAGACCTACGTCACCTACGTACGTTCGTTCGCGTTCATAACTATTTCCACTTGACTACCGATCTTTACATCAAAGAGTGTTTGCAAAAAAGAATTTTGACACTGATTTGACGCCAAAGTGAGACTACCTACTTTATTTTGGCTTGATTTGGCTAAAGTAGAAACATCGAGTGATGGCACCTTTGACGTTTGTTTGCTCATGAAGATCCCTAAATATTGACAGCAAGTACAAAGAAACAGATGTCAAACTTCATTGCTGTAGGTACCGGAATAGTGATATACTGCTGGGGCTATAATTTACCGAAACGCATTTCGTAACTAGCTTCATATTGAGGTTGTTTTTATTTGCTCGCACTCTAGGGTTCATAGTTTTAATTATAACTAACAAAAAACATCTCAATAAAACAATTCGCGTGATGATAACATTGATAACAAAGGACCGCTGACTGGTTCAATAACGTATGACAATCAAGTCACTACACTTTCACGTTACCGCCGCTGGCAAACTCGCGTTCTAGTTCTGAATTACAGTGGTTTTATGATTATTTATTCACTCATTTATCAATAATTTCACATATTGTACATTTTGACTCAATATTTCAAATTTCTGACCATGTCATCTTTTTTTTGCCATAAAGTTTATTTCGAGAGTTTGATCCACAAACTCTATTGGCACACAATAAAACGTTTCCATATTCAAATGATTATGAAAATTTCGCATCGTCGCCCTGGAGACTATAAAAGCCCATACATCTAAAATACACGGTTATTCCTACTACAGCTTCAAGAAGTAAACATTGAAAGTAAACTAACTGATATTACTACGAGTTAGCCTAACCCTTTGAGTCAAGTTGGCATAACTGTTAAGGCGAGTTGGCCTGTCTGCTTATTACTCACAAACTAACAGTGATCCCGCTATCTGCGTTTCCACATACCTGCCGTCCTCCCCCTCCACTTACACAGGAACCAGATCTCATTACCGCTGCAGCTCTTCAGATCCTCTTCGTGCCCTGTCTCCACTTCGCCCTCGTCTTACCTCCGTTTACGCTTCTGATGGGTACACCTCGTTATCTCAGAGCAGTGAAATGTCACAAGTGTCAAAATAGGGGAGTATGTGGCCAATTGGAAATATTTTATACTTATTTTAAGTTTATTAGCAGTATGAGAGAAATGGCACATTTGAAAAACAATAAAATGAACCTACCCTTTTCACGTTGGTACAATTGGGAATCTGATAACAAACAGACGACGATATCATACATTTTGTTAGGTCCAAATGAAACTGCCATAAGAAAGCTCAGAGTCACTCAGAGGGCTATGGAGAGAGCTATGCTCGGGGTTTCTCTGCGGGATAGAATCAGAAATGATGATATCCGCAGTAGAACTAAGGTTACCGACATAGCCCGAAGAATAGCGAAACTTAAGTGGCAGTGGGCGGGTCACATTGCTCGCAGAACTGATGGCCGATGGGGCCAGAAAGTTCTCGAGTGGCGTCCACGGACCGGGAGACGAGCTGTTGGTAGGCCTCCAACAAGATGGAGCGACGACCTCGTAAGGATGGCGGGATCGCGATGGATGCGGAAGGCACAGGACCGGTCTAAGTGGAGAGCCTTGGGGGAGGCCTATGTCCAGCAGTGGACGTCTTTCGGCTGATATGATGATGATGATGATGAAATGAAACTGCTCTGGATATGATTTGCCGCTTTCAAACTCATTGTGTCTTTTTTAATTAAGATGGTTATGTCATATTTTTTTGGAATCATTCGTAAATTTCACTATTAACAAAACAGCTTACTCTAAATTTTTATCAAATAATCAAAATAGACAAGGTTGTCTTTAATTTTTCCATTATAACAAATCAAAATCACGCGAACCGTAAATTCACATACTGTGAGTATTGATGTACTTTGTCATTATGAATTTCCATAGCAAATAAATAAGTCTTAGTTAGCGGGGTCACCCTTGACCAAGGAGGTCTATACCTATAAATATCGAAATGATCTCGAAATATTATTAGATAGAACTATAACTTTATGTGTGAATGTTTAAGTGAAAGGGTTGAAATGAAAGTTAAAAACTTAAATAGTAAATGTGATTGTATGATCGTATTTATGTTCTTGTAATATGTGATTGTAATTTTTGAAAAAACAATGATTTTACTTACAATTAATATCAAACTGTGCTATTTACCCATATGTTTCCCTATTTTGATGTCACTGCCTTGAGATAACGAGGTCTACTGATGAGGATCTTGTCACTATACCCAAACATAAGAAAAATACTGTTTTAAACAGTCAAACGCGTGAGTTCGTTCTTCGGCTACGTAATTATTTTGAACGTGAGGCTCAAAATAGCGGGCCATTGTTACCATTGACACAAGTGCTTGATCGTGTAGCTGATGCATTCGATATTAGAAAGCGAACTGTCATCAGGGGCCCTAGCCAAGATGCAAACGCTCCTAACGTTTTTTTTTCTATCGTTCAAAATGTATGGGATGACAGTCGACCACGCGGTTTATCGAAACGCACGAGAATGTCATCCCATACCTTTTGAGCGATAGAAAAGAAAAACGTTAGAAGCGTTTGCATCTTGGCTAGGGCTACAGGATAAGTAAAGAAAAATATGGTGACACTGGCAATGACAATGGCAAGATAATGTTCTTCAGACTCCAAATAGGAAAAAAAACGATCAAAATAAATTGTGAGCATTGATAGTTTTGATTCCGATGCTTTTCGAAGATAATGTCTACGGTTATTATTTACGCAAAGAATATCCAACGAGGAGGAAGTTAGTAGAATCCCTGAAAGAAGCCGGCTTGTTTTTCGGCAAAAAAAGTTTTTTAGGAACAGTTTTAAATGAAATTGGATTTCGATACACGAAGGCTAATAAACGCAAAATATTAATGGAAAGGTACGATATTGTGATGGCAAGGTATACTTTTTTAGTCCAAGCAAAACAAATAAAATATTGGCAGAATGTGGTTTTATTGGATGAGACATGGCTTAATGCCAATCATACAGTTAGCCGTTCTTGGACCGATAATTACGCTGCGTCTACGTCTAAAGATCCATCTGGAAAAAGAGCCAGGCTTATAATTTGTCACGCCGGCACTGCGAACGGGTTCTTCAAAGATGCCTTGCTGGGTTTCGCATAAAAAAACAGGAGACTATCACGAAAAAATGAAGGGATAAAATTTCACTTACTGGTTTTCTTCCATGTTATGTTGCCTTCCTGAACCATCCGTTATAATTACGGACAACGCCCCATATCACTCGATGCAAATCGATAAGCCACCGGCAAAGTCTGAGAGTAAGCTGAAATCGCTTCATGGCTACAACGATCTGGCGTAGATGCAAACATGAAGATGTTCAAGACGGAGTTGGTACATTTACGAAAAGTAAATAAACCACATAAAAAGCGGTACGTTATCGATGAGCTCGCGGCCGAATATGGGCACCAAGTCATACCTTTACCACCCTATCATTGTGAATACAACGCAATTGAGTTGATATGGGCACAAGTCAAGGGATTTGCAGCAAGACACAATACAGAACCTCCATTCACCACATCAAAAATGTTAAAATTACTGCAGGAAGCTTATGCACATGTCACTAACAGACTGGGAATGGTGGTAAACAGTACCGTGAGACGAATAATTGAAGACTATGAAACCGATGTGAACGTAGACAATATTTATTATAATAGATGCTATGAATGAATTGGTGAACCCTGGTTTTGTCGACAACCTTTTCATTGAATATTATTTCATCGACAACGATTCATCGAAACTTTAGTACTAGTAATATTGTTTGGCGTAATTTTATTTCAACTACTATTTATTTAAATTTATCTTACTACGTGGAAATACTAATCAACGAATACTACTTAATCGCTGATTTGTTGCAAATTATCTTAATTGGTACAGCTGCAAAACATTGCAATTCATTTCTTCGACGTATTACTTCAATACATTTTTATATGTCCTATGAGGCTTTCAAAGTAGGTTAGGTTAGAACTGCGACCCCCAAGAAAACGAACTGTTGACAGAAGTGGGTTAGGTTAGGTTAGAACTGCGGCCCCCAAGAAAACGAACTGTTGACAGAAGTGGGTTAGGTTAGGTTAGAACTGCGACCTCCAAGAAAACGAACTGTTGACAGAAGTGGGTTAGGTTCGGTTAGAACTGCGACCCCCAAGAAAATGAACTGTTGACAGAAGTGGGTTAGGTTAGGTTAGAACTGCGACCCCCAAGAAAACGAACTGTTGACAGAAGTGGGTTAGGTTAGGTTAGAACTGCGACCCCCAAGAAAACGAACTGTTGACAGAAGTGGGTTAGGTTCGGTTAGAACTGCGACCCCCAAGAAAATGAACTGTTGACAGAAGTGGGTTAGGTTAGGTTAGAACTGCGACCCCCAAGAAAACGAACTGTTGACAGAAGTGGGTTAGGTTAGGTTAGAACTGCGACCCCCAAGAAAACGAACTGTTGACAGAAGTGGGTTAGGTTAGGTTAGAACTGCGGCCCCCAAGAAAACGAACTGTTGACAGAAGTGGGTTAGGTTAGGTTAGAACTGCGACCCCCAAGAAAACGAACTGTTGACAGATAGCATGACACATTACTATTATTAAATTATATCAATGGTCAATCATAACACACATAGCTATGATCACACAGAGTGCTTGCGTTTAGTTTTGATAGCAAAATATTACCAATTGAAATAATTTTATGCGGAATAAATATTATTACAAGTAAAAAAAATCAAATAAATAAACCCGAAATGATTAGTCATGACATGAATTTGATTGAAATAAGTCAACTACCAATTAAAAGACCTCGTTTCAAATTACCTAGTATTGAGTCCTCGACGCAATGAGTTGTCGATGAAATGAAAATACTTGAAACGTTGTCTTTGAAATAATATTCGATTAAAAGTTTGTCGGCAATTCAATGGTAAACCGAATGAACTATCTCAAGAGCAGTCAAGATTTTTTTTGACAAATAGCTCTTTAACTTCCTTGTCTGATTGTGCAAAATGTGGTTATAGACTTATAAACAAGTATTTCTAGAGTTGTTGGTAATTCTCTAGCTCTGCCTACCCCACTCTGGGAATGAACGCGTGGTGTTAATGTATGTATGTACATGTACATAATAATTATCTAAGTCTATAACAATGTATTTTTGGTGTAACGTGATTTTTAACAAAAATATGTCAAGTAGAAGGCACACGAGCACTTAGGCCACCTGATAGTAAGAGGAATCTGAGACCCGTAGACATTTCAAATCTATCAAGACTATAATGTTAAGACTGCAATCCTAAGAACTCAAATGCGTTGCCAACCCTGAGGACTAAGATGGAATGCCTCTATGCCAGTAATTTCATCGGTTGTCTTATCCCCACACCGAAACACAACAATGCGAACGCTGCCATTTGGTGGTGGTGGTATATCTTTTTTGTATGTCTTTACCTAACACGAACTATGGAAGTCCGGCACCTTTGGAAGACGTACATGAAGCCGAACCCAACACGCAGAGGTCCTTTAAACAACTTTAATTTAGTAAATTAATAATTTAGTTTATTTACAGGACTATCAACAAGTCTTTTTAGAGTTGTTGATATTTCTGTAGCTCTGCCAACTCCACTTTGGGAATGAAGGCATGATGTTATTATGTGTGTGTGTGTATGTGATTACCGTCATAATATCTCTTATCGCCCGAACGAAGTAGGGTCCACAGTTCATTCAGTGGACACTCGTATGTTGGTATGAGTGTTTGTCAATTACCTGAGTTTTGTTGATCCCATTTTTATGATTTTTTCTAAAAGAGTAGACGAGGCGAAGACAAATTTAAGTTCGATAATGAGCAGATCGGTCCGGGGTTACAGTGTTCGGGGGGAAATCGAGAGGTCTCTGTTCGCGATGAAAAAGGTACTAGTTCACTTGATAGTAGGTACAGGCAGGCGAGTCGTCCACGATTGCAATAGAGGTAAAACCAATTACAATTACTAGATTCGTTTTATGCTATGATCTTATGCTATCCTATGACTATAAGAAGGAACGTAACGTAACATAGAAGTTCACTCTTAGGTAGGCGATAAGCTCATATTGGCACTGGGAGTATAAACGGGATCGGGAATGCATCACATTTGCTGATCGAAGAGCAAAGCGCCCACACACAGGTTTCTGCGGCCTACACCATCTCCACGCAATATTCGTACGGCAGTTAAATCTGTCGCTCACCACACATTATCAGTTTCACATTTACATCAATTATGTACCAGTCACATAAATAACTATAATTAAATTGTTTTAAACTATTGCGATATTTAGTCCCAAAGGTGGAGCATAGAATATTTTTGATGGATGTTATCGTAGCATGAGGTCCTAATAAAAATCAAGCTTTTAACTTTGGGAGGCGTGAGACGCCATCTTGAATTTTTAAATATTGATTTATTTATAAATAATTCCCCAACAGTTAACTTTACGATAAAAGACCACTCATTCCTCGTCCTCCGACGGCGCGAGGTAAGAAAACGGAAGCATCATGATTTTTAAGCTACACATAATTTTGCGCGCGACTCTGTCCCCATCGATCTCAATACTCCCTCGGAAACCGTCCTATTTTTGAGGATACAAATTAGCCTATGTTCTATTGCAGACTATAATCTATCTGTGTGCCAAATTTCATCCAGATCCATTTAGCCGTTCAGGCGTAATTGAACAACAAACATCCATCCATCCATCAACCCTTTCACATTTAAATAACATTAGTATGATATAAGTAGAATAATTATGACATTACGTATACAGTCGTATTTTTACACACCCAATTTTGCTTTATTTGTATGTTAGTATGTATGTTTGCGTCACATCTTGCGAAACAATTTTGAACGTGTTACGATCATCATAATAGTTAATATCAATAAAATATTATTGTGACAGAACTGATCTCATGATGTGGTCTTAATGTAGCAGTGGCAACAGGATTTCCGCTGTTCTTAACGTACACCCACTGAGCTTGAATTCGTTAGTTTGGTCTCGATCGATAGAGGACACGACTAATGTTTTTAAGAAATGTTGAGCACTTAATACTAGTACTTCTTGTCATAATAAATTTCAAACAGACCATTAAATTAAGAGTACGGCAATTCATTGCAACTGCCGTGCTCGTAATTAGATGGTTCAACATCTACATTATTATTATTCATTATCATTATTATTCGGTGATCGCACCTAATGTTGACATTATAAAACAGACCTTACGAGCAATTAAAATAATTGTTTCTCACATCCATAGTAAAAAATAAATTAAAAATATAAAGTATCAACGGATTGTGAAGCTGAAAATTTTCATACAAAAAGCGATATCGTTTCTTTCCCCTTAAATCTAGTCCGATTTTAACGATTTTTGAATATGTTGTAGATATTATGGAAAACCAGGTTTGTACGTTTTCCTTCTAAGCTACGCGGTTTGAGCGTCGATTTAAAATCCTCTTAAGTCTTTATCAAACTGCCAAGCAGCAGTTTTCGCGTTGTTGTGTTCCAGTGTGGGAAGGACGAGACAAGCGGTGTAATTATTAGGGTTGGCAACGCAGTTGCAGTCTTGGGATTGCAGCCTTGACATTGCAAAATGTCATGTTCCGCTTATCTTACAGATGACCTGCCTTCTCCGTTTCATAAGAAACCAAGACCGTAGCCAAGATGCGTACGGTAACTAGCGTTTCTATTCGTTTTGTTTTTAAACCAATCGCCTCACTGGTAGATCACTTGACTTTTCGTGTCACGTGATCGACACGTAATTTACCTCACATGATAGGTTTGAGTTGAAGCAATATCTTTTCACTGTAACACTATAACACTAGACTTGTTTCAAATTTTAGCACAATATCTGTCTTGACGGAAAGACAGATGGACAACAAAATCAGTATAAATTTAGAACGGACTTCAAAAATACGTAATTGACCTGCTGTTCTGTTTGTCAGTACGTCACCATGCCTGTGATTTCAGAAATGTTTAATAATTATCTTAAGTATATCAAATTATCGTGGTATCATCAGTTCAGGCTCCGCGAGTAAGTGTCCCATATGAAAGACATGACCCGCGTCTTGAAATCGTCCGAACGAAAAAGCGAAATGTGAGTATGCATTACCTTGTTTACAATCCTACTAAACGGTTTGTAGAGGCCAGCGATTATAGTGACATGAGCCCTAGCCAAGGTGCAAACGCTCCTAACGTTTTTCTTTTCTATCGCTCATAATGTACGGAACGACAGTTGACCACATAGTTTATCGTAACGCACGAGAGTGTCATCCCATACATTGTTAGTGATAGAAAAGAAAGACGTTAGTAGCGTTTGCAGTTTGCACCTCGGCTAGGGCTGATGGTTACGCTCTTGTCAAAGACGTTTTTTTATTTAAAGTTGTTTAAAAGAATTATCTACAAAAAGATACATGTGAAGAGTTTAGGAAAAAATCTATAAAAGTACATTTATATGGTTTCTATTATTGGAATTGCATTGATTATTTTTTTTTCAAATTATCGAAAAAGTACTACACTTTCTATTCAAGAAATGGGTTTAAATATTAACATATTTTTTTAAAATCAGAATTCGAATAACAAATATTTCCTATTGTCACCCAAAATCAGAAAAGTACAAACGATTTTTTTATAAAATAAAACAGTGTGACAAAAGGCACAGGCTCAGCTTGTGGTGCGAGCGCGGGCGAGTGCTCGAGATTTTCAGTCTCCCCCTTTCCGCACTCAGTTTAGGGTAACACAATTTAGCAGGCAGATCAGACGGTATAGATTACTTTACAATTTAGGCATAACTCACAGTGTTTAGGTATACAACATATTGATAAAAGGTAAACAACATAATGATATAAGTAAAAAGAAATCAGGTTATTTGGAAACATTTAATACAATAATTACCGCAGTTGTAGTGCAATGATAACACTTTCACATAGTTTTTGTCACTCACTGGTTAGTAATCAGTGATTACTATTTACCGCCTGTTTCACAATGACCAAGTAAAGCATATCTGTCAAATAAATTTGGCCCTTTCCCTTCCTTACACTTGAAAAAAAGACAAAGAGATGGCTATCTCACAATTACTAGACTCACTATACTAAAACGGCATACTAGGGCCTACAAAAAAAGGATATTAAGCCACCCAAAGACCTCGTCAAAATCCCTGATGGACGAAAATCAATCAGCTCGCAGGCTAAAACGGAAAATGCCCCAGGACATACTGAAATAGATGTTGGAAAATGAGGATGCGACACAGGTCGCATACCAAGCAAGCCATTTAATCAAACCCCAAACTACTATTAAATGTCCCAGAAAGATGACAGATCGTAGTAAAAAAGAAATAAAAAAAACTCATAATTATTACTCATACAATTTGTAAGCAGTGGGATCATGAGAGTGAGAGCATAATGGAATAAGCCCTTTATTTCACACACAAATTTACGTGTCGGATGTGAAACAGGCCCCTAGTATAATTGAACGTTGAATGCAGTTTGTAAACAATTAATAACGTAATTAATTTATTAGGAGCTGAAATTCACTTGTCTGACCTTCCCAATTATTTTCTCATCACATTCAAATGCAATTTTACTGACAAAACAGGTGTTACAGATTACAAGTAAAAAAAAAACCAACCAATTGCGTGTCGGACTCGCGAACCGAGAGTTCCGTATCTATTTAGTTCATAACATAAAATAAGTATTTTCTAAAAGTTAATTTAAGATAAGGAAGTAGAATAATTTTTTCCAAAACTTTTAAATTTGATAACTTCATTTTATTTTTCACGTACAATAAATAATTAACTCGAATCAGGATTTTTTAAGATTCTTTGGCTCATAAATATCCAAGATAAGGTAAATCAAGAAGTACCCATATTTTTACTTTAGTAAATAAACAATATTTTAGGAGGTGCAGATGTTCCGTAATAAAAACAAGGAGTTAGGCTTACG